>CM048825.1:23279974-23519907 GCA_026586065.1 Dioscorea zingiberensis | reverse complement strand
GATAAGTGGCTAAGGACCATATGGATATATGACGGAGGGCTCGGGACCTCGTGAGTGGAGGCCTTCACCGCCGAGAGGGTCGTAGTGAGCCTACGTGGACAGCCTCCTCCAAGCGTCCTCCCCAAGTCTCCTCGGCTGGGTTTGTCTACCCAGGTCTCTGGATATCTTTGGAGTGGCGATGAACTCAACCTCGTAGGGAGTCCCACCAGACCGCTAGATGCATGAGGCTCAGCCTTAGAACATTGCACTCCACCCATCCGGAACTCAATCTGGTCAGGTGATCCTACTGAGATGGTGTCTGGCGGGAATTTGAAGGTGGCTATGACCTCCGGGGCCGCCTTCCTCTGTATGTCCCTCTCCCTAATGGCTAGGAGGCTGACCCCCGGGCTCCCTACCTCCAAGAATCTCTCAACATGGCATGAGAGGCCCACCTCTCGTAAGGCATCCCAGCTTAATGTGCTTGGTCTCATAGAAATCAAGCCTCAGAGTTAGAAGTGTCGCCTCAGGTGCATGGAGTGCAGTGAAGGTGCACTTTGCCTCGTGGCGGCAAGCTCCCTCGCTTCTACTTCTCTTTATCAAGGCGTGGGTTCTGATGTTGTCTTCTTCTTTGGCGACATGGTGGTGGTGTTCACCAAAGAAGAAGAGTACATAGACGTGCTGAGGTAGAGCACGGCCATGCTCGGGTGTCGAAGCTGACGGCAAAGGCCGCGGTGCAAATCGCCCGATCGCTGATAGGTATCTGCGGTCTCCAGGGAGGTATCGTCGCGGCGTCACCTGGAGGGGGTCTGTGGTGGAGGGGAAGACAGTTGAAGAAGAAGAGGCGCTGGGGCTTGAGTTCGCAGTCGCTAAAGAGGCGCGGCGGCTTAAGTCGCGTCGTTTTAGATCTAGGGTTTATGGATTGAACACGCCCTATAAACACATCTTTTTTTTGACAAGCACGGTCGTACTCTTTGGAAGCACGCCCGTGTTTGAGCAAGCATAGTCGTGCTCCTAATAAGCACGCCCATGTTGAATTTTTACGCCCCGCCTTTTCATATCCCAAGAGTTGCATGGCCTAAAGCACAGCCATGCTCTTGGCCGTGCAACTATCTGTTGCTTTTTCCTCCACTGTGCCATGTGATCCTTCTTCCTATGTGTTAGTGGCTCCAAACATGAAAGATTAGCAATAAAACCTTCTGTAACAAGCATCTTCAAATAATTGAACTTCACCACTAATGTATTTTTAACTAAAATCCTAAGCTAACCTAATTGAACTTAAAAACTAACTGAGCTTGGGTTGCCTCCTAAGAAGCACTTGTTTAACGTCATTATCTTGACGTACCTTGAAGCTTAAGAGGGTTCGAAGAATCGGGTCACCCCTTCATTATTGCCTTATAGGCTATGCCCTGCAATTTGTTCACTCAAAACGGAGATAAATTCACACTTATAGAAATGGATTTGAAAAGTGGGTGTTGAATTACGCTGCTTTGGTTATAGGTCACGATGTGGATCTTTATTTTGCTCATCAAGTCTCTTAGCTAGGTTCTACTCCTCCTTGTCTCCTTGACATCGATTGGTTTTGCTTGTGCACCTTTCGCTGTTTCCAAAGTGGTTCTTCCAAAGGTGGAGCGTTCTCTAGTAGATCTTCTAGCTGATTTTTAAATAGTTCCTCCTACACATGGTCAGAAACACAATCATCAATAACATCGACAAAATAGCAACAATCATCAAGTTCCATGGAGTGTCGTGATGCTGGCCCCGTCCTTGAGCTTGAAAACAACTGCTTCCTCCCAAACTCTTATCGTCATTCTACCGTCCTTGATATTGAACAGTGCTTATGCGGTCTTTAAAATGGTCTTCCAAGGATGAGCGGCACCTCTGCTTGATCGTCAAGATCCAGAATATAGAAGTCCACCGGGAATATGAACTTATCCACTTTTATCAATATGTCTTCCACAATCCCTTACGGGTGCCGGATGGATCTTTCTGCCATATGAAGTGTCATTGTTGATTGTTTCAGCTCTCCTATCCCTAGCTTTTGGAGTATCTTGTAAAGCATCAAGTTAATACTTGCTCCAATATACGCTAGGGCCTTAGCATCCACTAATCACTCCAATGGTGCGAGGAATTATGTAACTCCACGGATCCTTTTTCCTTTTGGTAAATCTGTTGGTAGGGCCGAGCCTTTGTTCATTTAGTGTTGCAGTGGAGACCTCCTCCAACTTCCTCTTATTGGCGAGCAGTTCTTTTAAAAACTTACATGATCATGGCACGAAAGCAAGTGTTTCCATAAGCAAGCGTTAATGTGCGTCTTGAACATATCCAGGAATTTCTTGAACTTCTCATCTTGTTGGTCCTTCTTCAGTTTGGCTAGGTAAGGCAACTTGGGCTTGTACTCTAGCATTTTACTCTTATCTGTCTCCATCTATCTGAAAGAAGAGATGTCACTCCACAACTATATTATCTTGGTTGGTGGAAAATATCTCATCAAGAATTTCTCAATCAACTGGGCTCATATTGTGATTGATCCATGAGTCAAGAAGTTCAACCATTGTTTTGCTCGTCCTTTGACTGAAAATGGGAACCATCTGAGACGGATAGTGTCTGTTGATACTCCATTCACTGAAATTGTGTCACTAATTTCCAAGAAGTATTGCAAGTGTGTATATGGGTCCTCGTCTTGGAAATCATCAAATTGGCATAATTGCTTGACCATCTAGATAACATGAGGCTTCAGTTCAAAGGTGTGACCATTGACAAATGGTGGGACAATACTTGAGCCAATGCTGTCCAGGTTTGGCGTTGCCATAATCAGATGAGGATCGACCCGGTGCTGCCATTAGTTCTGGTTGATCAATTTCTGAACTAGATTCTACTGTTGCCGTCTTTTGGAGAAGGGCTTCTCTTAATTGACGATGAAGATAACGCTCGAAATCTGCGTCAGGTATTTATGCTGGGTATGGAACTCTGCTTCTGGTCATGCACTAGTGTCCTAAAGAGAAGAAAGAGATCGAATTAAAAGTAAAAAACAAATGGTTTTTCTCTTTCTTTTTTTTTTGGATGGAATAAAACAAAATAGCTAGGATAGCAAATTCTAATGTTCCTAGAACTACCAGTCCTAGGCAACGGCGCCAAAAACTTGATGCACGCACAGATATGTGCGACAATCTCCCGCAAGTATACAGGGTCGATCAAGTAGTAAAGTACCCAAAAATAGGGTAGTCGAATCCACAAGGACTAGATACTAGTACTAATTATCCTTTATTACGTAGCCTAACCTAACAATGTGTGATAATTGGTGTGGTTGGATGTCTTAATTAAAAGACTAATGTGAATAATTGGGGATTAGGATAAATCAGAGGTGAGATATGGCACCTCATATCACAATCCCCCTAGAATTCCCTTGCTAGTGATTGATTTCCTATTACTGGCTAATTACTAATAATTCCTGGACAATATACCAATTACACTTCTCAGTGCAACACCCGATCCCTCGTGATGCTCATGTACACCGTGACATCTATGTCTGACTACGACCTATCTAGATGAATCTCTGGGCTAATGCAATATTCTAACCGTCCTAAATCACCCGTATAAACACCAAGGGTGTTGGATGCTCTATCCCACTAAGGTAGATGACTCGAGACCTATGCATAAAAAGCCACAAAAGGAAGTTAGAAAAGGTAACAACTCCTGGCTAATGCAATTATACTAACCACATGACTATCCAAAGCAGAACAATATTTTGCTAATGCTATCCCCTGAGGAAATAGATGATCGGGCTTATGCAAGTGAAACCACGCAGAGTTGTAAACATAAACAATTAGGATGCTAATCAAGAATCATTAATAAAGCAAAACCAAATCATATTAGAAAATCAATCAACATGTTCATCGTAGGGTTTATGTGGCTGAGGCACCATAGAAGATTTAGCCTCTTATGCTATAAAATACCATAACTAAGATACAAGAGGAGACCATAAAGATGGATGTAAAAATCTACCCTTGACTGGCTCCTTTGCCTTTAGCTTTTCCACGGAACCCTAATTAAGCACTTGGCGAGAATGCAGGAACTTCTCCGCCAAAAGTTACTTTCTAGGGTTACGTGGCAACTATTTATAGAATCATAATCTTTGAAGCACAGTCGTGCTCATCTGAAGCACGCCTGTGTTGGCTTGAGCATGACCTTGTTTAATCTGGAGCACGGCCGTGCTCCTCATAAACTACATCGCGGTTGTGGCGATCTTTATCCGGAAGAGTTACCCGGTCTTGAGCCCGGGCGTGTTTAATGAAAGCACGACTGTACACTTCTTTGCAAGTGTGGTCTTTTACCCTTTTTGCTTCGATACGTCCTGTTTCTTGTTCCTTTTGACCTAGTTGCCTATTTACCAATCCAATCACAAAGGAATACCCCTAGGAGTACAAAAATAGAGAATTGATACCCGAAAACAGGATACGTGCATATCATATAAATATGATAAGGAGAATATGTATAATAATACACTTATCAAGAAGTTAAGACGACCAAGGAAACTATGCCACCACCGCTTTCTCCAGTAACTGAGAAGCCATGTAGTTCCAAACTGGTATTTGTGGTAGTTGAATACCGAGCTCCTTCTGTGCAAGTACCCAAGAATGGAGCCTTCTTCCCTAAAGAAACGTGGCAGTATCTCGTATATAGGGTAATTTTTTTGGTAGGATACTTAACTATGACCTAATTTCTTTTTGGTTACCGAACTTTGATTTGTATCAAAACAGGAACTTAAGTTTGATTTTATTTCAACGGGCAGTCACCTAAAGGATTCAAGTGCCCATTTGTTGACGTGGACTCTGGAGAAGCCACGTCAGCATCCTTTTCCTCATTCCTAAAAGATGCTCTTTCTTTCCTGATTGGAAAGAAATCTTGTTGGAGTGGTCGGCGACTGAGGGGACGACGCGGATGTTCATTGAAGTATAATAAAGTTCTTGGCAAGGGGTCTTCAAAGACAATGTATGAATGAATGGTTTAAAGTTGGAATTTTTAATCCTTTTTGTTGTTGTTCTTGTTGATGTCTTGGATATAAAGAAATTCAATCCATCAGAAGCATACTTGTTTTTTGACAAGACCAGAAGCATACTTGTTATCAGGATCAATCTCTAAAGCTTTCTTGATGTCGGGCTCTGCTAAATCAAGATTAGTGAGATGAATGTATGCTCGGGCCCTCCACTAGAGAGCCTTCACGTTCCTGCTCTCCAACTCTAAAGCCTAGCATTTCCACACATTTTCTAGAAAAATGCGCTATTGTATAGCAAGAGGGTAATCATCCTACAGAACAACCTGATACTTGAAAACTTGAGATTGATCACGAAAGATACCTTTGTGCAGAGCTTCTGAGCCTGTTTGTAGTCTTTAAGCTTTAACATGCAAGCAGCATTGTTTAGGCTACTTAATATTACTTTTATATATTACTTTATACAAGAAGATCATATGAAAAAAAAAGAAAAAAAGAAGAAGGAAGAGGCTACTTAATTACAGTAGCATCATTTAAAACTACACACACACAAACAAAATTGGGGTGAACTGGGAATGAACTGTAAATAACATGTTCTTTAAAATCATTGATACACATTGCTTATGACTTTCTTGGGCTGAGCGAAGATACAAGCATGGATAGACACAATTAGCAGAGAAAGAGGTATTACCAGACCCTATGCTGTGGAGGTGGCAACATCTGATTTTTTGGTGTTAGGTCTAATACCCAATTTAGTCCTATTATACCGAACCAGTCTTTTAGTCCCTCTATTATAAAATGAGCATTTTTGTCCCTTTATTTTCACAAATGAGAAATGTCAGTCCCTCCCACAGGCCTTTTTGGTCCCTGTACATATGCCTTTAGGGACTGGATTTTTACAATCGTGAAAATAAAGGGACTAAAAAGGCTCAATTTATAATGGAGGGACTAAAAGGTCCGATTCGGTATAATAGAGAGACTAAATTGGATATTAGGCCAGATCGTCCATAGATATCTTGGAGCCGCCGCTCTTGCCTTTGTCCATTGGATATGCTTGGAAATTTCGCTCTTCTCTAACTTGCGACTCATTGGCGTCTTTGTGGTGGGGATCTTGGTGTTTCAGATTGATCGCGGGTCTGTGGCTTGGGTGGATCTGGCTTTGGTTTCATCATGATCGACCCGCAAAATCGTAAGGCGGCATTTTTAAGCGTCTTTACTTGGACCAAAAAGAGAGCAGTTTTAGAAAATAAATGATAAGTGCTACTTGTATCATGTAATTCTCAAGTTTATTATTACTATAACAAAGCAGGTGAAAAATATTGGCATGAAAAGATGGACCAATGTGAAGCTATGGAAACTGATAGCAAAAGAAGGTGAAAAAAATGAACAAAAGAGAATTTTTTAGAAAATAAATGATCAAGTGCTACTTGTGTCATGTAGGATTAATTTTTTTTTACCCACCTGAACAATGATGCTTTTTCAATCCGTCACCTCAACTTTTTTAACTCTATAAAATAGCCTAAACTTTTTATAAGTCTCAAAAAACCACCTACTCCAAATTCCGTTAATTTCTTTTAACGCATGTTTGTTTAGTGAGGCCACGTGCCACCACGTGCCGTCTACAGCTGTGCATACCAATCAATACACGTCTATTTAAAACATAAACAATTCCACAGCTTCCCGATCACCACCAGCCGGAGACGCACCACCCCATGAGCCCCGGCCACCACTCCTCCACCACTGCATCCCTCACCGACATATCGGTTGGTTCGTCCCGATGAATTCATCAGCCTTACACTCATACGTGTCGAGTCGAGTCACGTTATCAAGTGCGTCATGGCGGTTGTCTCTTTGACATCTATCTTCTCGAAGTAAATTGATCTTCATGTTCCGGTCGATGATCCTACGTGTTATAAAGAAGACCCCATCACTGAGTTGCTCTCGGAGGGGTACTTCGTCGGAATTGTTCTATTGGCTCTGGCCACGGCGTTCCTTATCGAGCTTAGCGGCTATCATGCCACCTTCGGGCTGATGATCCTAGGGTTAGCTTTGCCCTGAAGGATGCTATTTGGAGTAACCTTGAAGGAGAAGCTGGACACGTTGATGTCCGGCTTGTTCTTGCCTATATATCTGGTGCTCGCTGGCTATAGGACTGGTTTCTCCAAATTGACCGATCTCAAGGAGTGGGGTTTTGTTGAGCTCATTGTCATTGTTACGTTCTTGGGAAAGATAGATCAATGGTAGCTCCTCTCTACTACAAGATGCCCTGGAGGGATGCTCTTTCCTTGAGGCTTATGATGAACTTGAAAGGGATTATGAAGTCCAGTTCCTAATAGCTGGGAGCTGGGGTGATACTAAGGTAACGTATATATGCACGCATGGATATTCACGTTCAATCAAGGAAATTAAATGGGTTTGTTTTGCAGATATATATGTACAGATGGCCAACATCCAACAGTTCTCAATTTTTATGGTGTCGTTGACCATGACCACAGCTTCGTTGACTCAGTTGATCAAGTACCTGTAGAAACCAATGATGAGGTACGAAGCGAAGGACAGTCCAACACTCAAAGCCGAACACCGAGCTCCAGCTGCTCGTAGCCGTCCACAACGAGGACAACGTCTCGCCCATCATCAAGCTCCTCAAAGAGTTAAAAAGTAACAAGAAGAGTCCTTTGAACGTCTACGTCCTCCATGTGATCGAGCTGCGCCTTACGCTATTGGCCGGTAGGTGCTGCTTTCAAGCCAAGCACAAGAAGAGAAAGAAGAACCCCGGCATAACCTCCTCCGACTGCATCGTCAATGCCTTCTGCTACTTGGAGAAGTAAAACGAGGGCGCTGTCACAGTCCAGGCGTTCGTCTGCGGAGGAGGGGTGGCTACTGGAGGAGGAGTGATGGTTGGTGGAGGAGTGTTGGCAGGAAGATAAGGTGGTGGAGTGGTGGCCGGAGGAGTAGGTGGTGGAGTGGTGGTGGTTGGTGGAAGAGTGTTGGCCGGAGGAGAGGGTGGTGGAGTGGTGGTGGCTGGTGGAGGAGTGGTGGCCGGAGGAGAGGGTAGTTGCTGGGCTTGGCTTGGGGCGCAGGACTGGTTGTTTTAACAAATCATTTAATTAGTTAATTAATTAAATGATAAATAATCAATCATTAATGAAATTATTAGTCATTTAATCACACGACCGTCTCATACCAGTTGACGGAGGTACCTTTTTGAGACTTATAAAAAGTTTAAGCTGTTTTATAGAGTTAAAAAAATTGAGGTGCCGGATTGAAAAAGCAACATTGTTCAGGTGGGTAAAAAAAAAAATTAACCCTATCATGTAATTCTCAAGTTTATTGTTACAATAACAAAGCAGGTGAAAAAAAATTGGCATCAAAAGATTGACCAATGTGATTTTAAGCCGTAGAAACTGATAGCAAAAGCCACAAATTCACTAAGGTGGCGTTTGGTTAGAAGTAGTTTCAAATCCATGAATTTTGAGTTACATTGTAGTTGTAAATCCTTGTTAAAATACAGGAGAGTTAAATCCAGTGTTTGGTTGGATGTATGTTGAAGTGCTGGATTTAGAAAGTATATGTTTGGTTTAATGTATTTGGAGTGTTGGATTATGGAATCCATGTATATGGTCACCATGGTAAGATTACCCCACTTTGGGTGATTATTTGTTTTTATGAATAATATAACCTCTTTAAATTTTTTTAATTAATATATAATTAAATAACTATATATAAATAGTAAAATATATATTATAATTATAATATATATAATATATATTATATTATATATAATATTACACTCCAAGTACATATATATTATATAATTATATATATTAATATAATATAATATAATATAATATTTATATTATAATTATATAATAAATATATGTATTTGGAGTGTGAAGTGTGATATTATATATATAAATATATTATATATAATATAATATATTATATTATATATAATATATATATTATAATTATATAATATATTATGTATTTGGAGTGTGATAATATATATATATATATATATATATATATTATAATATATATAAATATATTGTATATGATCACTCATCTTGAGGGATTTGGTTTTACGGCCCTGTAAAACCAAATCCCATGAATATGGGATTTCAGAATACGTTGTAGTTGAAAGTCCACTCAACCAAACGGCTGATTTATAAAGTCACTGGATTTCAAACTACCATGTAGTTGAAATCTATCCAAACAAACAGCACCTAAATCTTTTGAGAAAATTGTCCCCGTCTAGGGCTTCTGCCTTTCTTTCAAATCGAGAAAATCTTCCCTCTTTGAGTTTTAGATGACTCTATTATTGTTCTGACCAATCATTTTACTCTGACTTGGAATTATTATAATGTACATTTGAATATTTTGAAAACTTATATCTTAATTAAATATAAGTTGAGATACAGTAACTGAAAGTACAGTATATCTTTACATTCAACATAAACCTACATCTTAGTATAGATTCATGACAACAAAGGTTTTGATTGTCATATTTCAGAAGTAACATTCAGATGAAAAAACCTTAGCTATTGTATATCTAATCTAACCATTCCAATACCAGGAATCAATTATTGTATAGCAAGTCATTTCCACAACCCAAATATAGGATTATAATGGTCTAATGTAACCTTTTGATATAGCTGCAACATTTATATAGAGTATGGAACTTGACAAGAAAGTGGCATTGGATGGCATGCTTATGAAATTTTAATTGTTTAATTAGAATGATGTGTATGATTTGCTAATGTGCTCACCTTAATTGAACGCAATCCTTAGAGAGAGAAAGAGAGAGAAGACTTGACGTGCAATATAGAGACGCAAATGGTCCAATCCTTCAGTAGAGGGTTAAGTTCTGTAAAGAAAAAAAGAGGGATAGAAATGGAGATCAAGGAATGGGAAAACCCAAATTATTGAAAACACTTCATTTGTCAATAATTAAGACAGAAGGAAAGACTTTCAAGTCAATGAAAAATAAGTCAATCAAGAGGCATAGAATTTTGTAAGCGGCGAAATGCCAAACCCAGAATGTTCATGGATAAACATTCTTGTGTTTAGGCTGATGCCTCTGAAGCAAACATGTATCTAAGCTTGCTGTTTTTGGATTGAGGGAAAATAAAAGAGAAAAGAAAAATAGATAGATTCATCAGAGAAAAAATATTATTACACATGATTGTCATGTTATCTCTATAATCTACCAAACATAATAGTTGAGGGACGACACTGTTGTCTTGTCTCTTTTATCCTGTCTCAATTGCAAAACTCTGTTATTTAGATGTTTGTTTTTTTTTTATCAAATTAGTTTAACACTTAATGGTGTGCATAAATTATGATTACGAACTACAAAGCATGTTTCATTTGGAATTTACCTTATCTGCAACTCACTGCCATAAAAAAAGCTGGTTTTCTAATGTAATGCATCAGAGTTGAGGAGTGGTGGTGTGTGAATAAATGTAGAGAGTTATTAAGAGTGATCTCACAGTAATATCCCACCATACTTGATTTTATATCAAATTCTCTTAACACCTATCTTGAGCTGGTCAAACTCTGCAACACAGTTTGGGTGAAACCCACACATACATATTTCACACTTTTTATTTCTAAACTTGGAACTTTTTCTTTTTATATATATATATTTTTATTTGCTGTGTTAATAATCTTTTTGTAGCACTGGCAATCAGTAAGTGAAAAAGACCAATAAGAGATTAAAAGAAAGTAATACATAGTTGTATTGTTGCTATTGGCAGCAGTAATCTACACTGATCAAAGGGAGATTACTTTGGCATAGATAAAGACCATCTCACTCATATAGAAACAAACATAACACATTCAGGAAATGCAGTTTAGTTTTTTGAATCAACTAGGATATCAATTTTTTTCTCTAATTTCCTCTGTTCTCAATGAATTGTCCTTGAAAAATTAAAATAACTCATAATTCCCCTACCTTTCAAAATCTATACATAGAACACCCATTTTAACTCTTCAACTTGTGCTGCTTTCGTATCTGTTTCACGTCACTGAATTTCTATTTATAATACTTGATAATTTTGAGTTTCTATAAATATAACAAATAAAAGTAATTATCCTTGCTTTTTACTGTTTCTAATGTGACCATAATTTAATACCAACCTTGCAAATGAATAACCAGGTTACACTTACTTCGCAAGGATCAATAGACAAATCAGACAATCAGTAACTTGTTTTTCTTATTCAAGTTTTGAAATGAAATCATGATTGCGATAATATATCAAGCATTATACAACATCAAAATGGGACCATGTGACATAATTCCTTCGACAAAACTTTTTTATTATTTTTTATCTGACATAATTCTTTAGACTGGCAAAGCTCATGGGTCGTGACCACATTGAGGGGAACCATAGGCTACCTTGCACCAGAGTGGCTAGCAGGGCTGCCTATCACTACAAAAACCAATGTTCATAGTTTTTGAATGATGGTTTTGGAGTTGATATCTGGGAAAAGAAACTCAGAGCATTTCAAGAATGGGAATATCAGTTTTTTCCCTCTTTTTGCTACAACTAGAGTTTCAGAAGGTGATGCTCCCAGTTTGCGGGATAAGAATTTGCAGGTTAAAGATGACATTGATGAAATAACTAGAATCTGCAGATTGGCTTGTTGGTGCATTAATGATATAATGAAACTTACAAACCATCCAGGGTCAGATTGTTCAAGTCCTAGAAGGAGGTTTGGAGGTGAATATACCTCCTGTTCCAAAATCTTTGTTACATATAATGGATGATTTAGAAGAATGCTGGTATGAAGGAAGCCTTTAACTTCAAATTAAATTGATTACTTGTTGGCAACTTATGGGCAGGTTGTGAAATCCTATACACATTCTATAAGTTATTCTGCCTCCACTTATGAAGTACTGGTATTCAGCTGGTAGGTATACTCTCATTATTAATGTGTTTGGTCTTTTCTAGCAAGTATTTTGTATTTGAGTAGGTTTTACTTGATAATCAGGTTGTAAAAATTTCACTGTACTTTGTATAACCTTTTCTTGGGGAGAAATTGAGTTGTTTAGTAATAGCAAGCAGTTTGTTTACAGATGCTGTTGTTATAATTGGCATTTCTCTTGTCAATTAAATACCTTTACTTGCCTGTATTGTATCTATCTGTATTCAAACTATATATTAACTGTAGGCCATGACTTTTCCTTTCTCAGCTTTTATCTAAGATTCTAAGAAGCATGTTTCTGAAGATAGATTGCAAGTTTGTAACTGTGCTATAAGACAATCATGTTATGAGATGTGGTTAACCAATTTATAAATCACATGGAAAGGTACTTTAGACTTCCATGTTCATTAAAATATTTATCTGCATATAATTTTCTCTTTCATTCTATTACTTGAAGTTTGAATGAAACATATCTAACATACATGATATTGGGATGGAAGTAATAAGATGAGTTTGTATGGTTACTTGCTGGAATAACTTGAATCTTTTGTAGATGATCATATGACATCCATGGGAATGGCTTTTTAGAGAATTAGAACCGTGAAAAGGCTTGTGAGAATCAGAAATGTTTCGACCAATGTCGATGGAAGCGGCCGACATGATACAACAAATTCAAGACCGAGTACTCGCGAATAGCACCACAGGCTAGGACCGCAGGCGATGGAGACTAACCCCAAACCAACAATTTACTGTCAAATCACTGTACCAACTTCGAATTGATGGCGGAGTGCGAGGGCCACTACAGAGGACCTTCTGGAAACAGGCATGTCCCTCAAAGATCAAGATGTTCGCTTGGCTGGCAAGAGAAGACAAAATCCTCACACTACAGAATCTGGCAAAACGCGGATGGCAAGGAGAGCGAACAACATGCTACCTCTATAACATGGAGGAGGAAACTCACCGAGAGCACATGTTGCTTTCAGTGTGATTCTCCTCCGAATTTGGTCACACTATGCCCTCCTCTTCTTAGGACACTTTCGGGTACCCCATCCGGGATACAAGATGCGTAGGGGGATCTGACTTTTCCAGATTAATGGAAAAGGGAACCCGTTGGAGCTGGGACCTTACTTCCATGGCCATCATCTGGAACATTTGGCTGGAGCGAAACCGGAGATGCTTCCAAGATAAACAGCGTGTTTACATGGACCTTATCCGACAGACGGACTACCTCCTACTCTCATGGTTTGAGGCAACCCAAGAATCGAAGAAACATATGCTCCAGTTGATGCACAACATTGCGAAGCGCAGCCTAGCATCCACCAGGGGCACAGTTGAACCACACCCAGCGGGAAGAGACTTCAGCGATGATGATGCAGTATGAAGGGTTCGGACACGTCCCCACTAGTGCATTGGACACTCTCGGACAGCCCTGACTATCGCAGACTGAAGGTATGGGTCTCTATTGGAGTTTCTAGGCCTTATCGAAATGATGTATGCTATCGGGGATACGGGTAGGGTCGGACCTGCTGAGAAGACGCGTAGTCATGGATACTTAGGGGATGACACAAAGGTTAGGGGTACAAGTGAGCTTTATCATCGGGACGATTCTCTGGTGCCAAAAGAAAGGAAAAAAAAGCCCCGAAAAGTCGGATCCCTCTTTGGGATGCCTGTAGGAGAAAAGGTATCTGAAAAGTAAACCCGAAAGTCGGATCCTAAAGGGATGCCCTACCGGCGGAAAGTCGGATCCAATATGGATGCCCTACGAGAAAAGAAAAGGAGAATATGGAAACATACAAAGGGTAGGATGTGAATTGACAATGAGATTAGTCAAAAGGTGAAAGCAATAGCTTGCCCTAGCTTGGTACATGTGTCCTCCTAGTAAATGTGTGAAAGGTGCTCCCAGTTAGGTGGCTACTGCGTATCCCACCTGCGCATGTGCCTACCCATAAGGCCTGAGAATACCCCAATGGGGAAGGATTTTAGCTTGGCTGTAGGAGATTCTACGGCTACCTAGGGCAAGAACCTGCACCTCGGGGTGTATCCTTTACCCATTCATATTGCCTGATTTCCTCCATTGTACTACAATTGTAACATAGTGGCGTCTTTCGGTTTCACTAAGTTACCGAAATATCTGTAACAATGGTTCAACTAGGAACCTTCTGATAATCAATGAATGTGGTTTATCCACTTTTATCAAAAAAAAAAAAAGAATCAGAAATGTTTCACAAAAGCTGTAACTGCAAAAGCTCCACAAAAGCTTCCAACTGCTTTTGAGAATCAAATCAAAACAAATCAGAGCTTCATGGATGAGAATGGAGCAGAACATGGCTCAAATGTTTCACGGAAATCATATTAGTGCTTCACAGGAGAGAATCAGAACCGTGAAAAGGCTTGTGAGAGAGAGGGTTTAGGGATGGAAGATTGGGGCTGATCACTCATGACTAACATGTAGCGGCAGATTTTGAATCCACCGCTTGTACTCACCACATTTGACTCAAATGTTGCGGCAAAAATACCTATCCGCTGCTAGCTACAACAAATTACTACAATTAACGACGATTAATATTATCCGCCATTAGTTTAAAAATATCAGTGGCGGATTTTCGTATCCACCACTAATATTAGTAGCAAAAACACCAAATTTTTGTAGTGAATCAAACATACACACCACTTTCTCTGATTCATAGAACTCACCTTCAGTCTGTGTCTTCTTGGCTTCCTTTTTGAAATATTTATCATCATAGTTCTCAACATTTACCCCAGAAACATCAACCTTGGTCGATGATGTCCCAATATCGTAAGACTGATTAACATGGCACAGAGGCACACCATTGACCTTGAAGGGGCCTGCAAACCAAAAGTATATTTACAGATTAAATGATGCAAATAGAATAACCTATTAAAATCTGGCAAGAGGCGGTATGGTTCTACTTATTAAATACAATGAAAATAATGAGATACACCAAATAAGAAATAAAAATAACAAGCAGTTTTACAACCATACATCAAAATAGGAAACTATCAACCAAATTAACATCTAAAAACCAAACTCCAGTGATCATAAATAGTGCTTCAAAATAAGCAAATTTATTCTACAAAAACATAAGATGATGAGAGTTCCAAGTACAGTTATGACTCCTTTGCTGAAGATAGGCTACTATGAATTCAAAACAAACAACCAAGACTGATAACAAGATGCTCGTAGTGAAGTTTATAAACAAAATTTCCATTTCATGATTCTCAAGATGGACAATAGAGGTAACCCCCCAACACATGGACACAGTCAAGAATTTGGTTCCTACAAGTGAAAGTGAAGCAGAAATTAAAGCTACAAGTTGCTGTCATCAAATGATGGAGAAAAGTCCAAATCCTCCAAGTTTGAATTAAAGATAAAGGTTTACCAAAAACCAGTATTTAAAACATTGCCTTTTATATCCATCCAAGCCACTTTTATCACAGACTAGTTTTAGCGAGTCAATATTTTATTTAAACCATGCCAAGTTGCATATAGAATAACTCTCTACAGATGAATAAACTTCAAAAGGAATAAAAGAAGCAAATATTAATTCCCAAGAACAGGAATAAAACATATATAAACACATAAAACCAAAGAACACCATTACAACAAATATACAATCACAAATACAAAGGAAAATCTAAAGACAACACCAACACCAAACCAATAGAGATTTTTTTGTCAGATTACCCATACATATAATAAATGTATAGTTAACAAGTCATCTGCACAAAATTAACATTGGAATACTGAGTACATCAATATATATCATAAGACAATTGGTGTAGCATATTCACAAGCAAAGCCTAAGAGAACATTCCAAAGAAACCTTCTACTAAATCTAGACGGGCTAAATTATGAACCAATAAATATCAGAATGAATGCCAAATCCAGCATCAATATAGCCAAAGAATTCAACACATAACAAAGTGATTTGTTTCAACAACATTGAAAACTGACCTGTAACTAGAAGCAAACCAGAAGGGAGCTGCTTCAGAAAAACAACTCTTTTTCCCATGAACCTACCCAATGAGTAGGATCAACACAGTCCCAGGTGTGATGCTTTCATTTCGAAGAACAAAAATTTCATACTCAAAGAAGATGAACCAAAACAAAAGGTCAAGATCCATGGTTCAAGAAGAAAATTATCCCCACACCTCCCCACCCACCAAAATAATATATATATATATATATATCACCTACTTCTATTGAACAAACAATCTTAGCCAAATGTGCTTAATTTATAACTGCTTCCAATTAAGGAACCAAATCCCCAAGCTACATTAAAAACAAAATCATCTCAATTACAAATCAAGATGAAACAAAACAGAAAGGGTTGGCTCATGTTAATAATGCCTGAATTATACATAGCATATAAAAACAAATTGCTTTTCTAGATCCCTGGAAGTTCATCATCTAAAAAGTATCAATTTCAATTAAATTCATGTCAACAGACTGAGGGCGTGATAGAAGAACATCTGATTTTTCCTTTCCTTAGCAGGAGAGCAGTGGCAAAAAGATCATTCTTTCCATAAATCAGCAAACTCATCAGGCTCCAGAGGGTTTTCTATTTCATGCATCTTCCTCCTTGTCTTAGCCTTGACCTTCTTCACATACTTGGTGGCCTTCGCCTTCTTCATCTCGCCCGTTCCTCTAAACCAACAATGTGTTAAAAGGATTCGACAAAAGATTGTGAAGATTTGATACAAATCATGAGCTTTAGAAAGTCTTACTAGATTTGGTGAAATGTAAAATGGGTTCTCATACAAGGTCGGGCCACCAAAGCTACCACCAAATATCTTGATTGGGTTCAGACAAAATCTTGGACCAACCTATTCACAATTAGTTTTGTGCCGTCAGTTCAAAAGTCTTTAGTATTGATGAAGATGATATAGGACCTGTGTCAAATACCTCAACAAGGGTCATTTTATCTAAACCTCCACGATCCACTTTGTCGGTCTCGTTGTGAGGAACTGATATCTGTGAGAACATAGGATGGTTTCATTAATCACTCAAATATAGTCTACAAGAGAAATACGGATGGACAACTAACAGAATATTCACAGCAGCAACATCTCAACAAGACTGCTTTAGAATTATCAAAAAGTTAAGAGGAAAGAGTGATCTTGCAATTGCCAGTGATTATTCGAATGGTTTCTAGAGTAGCACCTTGTGTGTGCTAGTCATCCCTATCATGAGTTTGATCTTAATTGACAAATAAGACAACATAAAATTTTGCATTGCCATGGAGAAGACAATTCAAGAGAAACTTGAGTAGAAACATTATGCCAGTTCATATCATGAAGAAACAACATGACTAGGAGATTAGCGTTGAAGGATGGCATCACCTGGTAGTTCCTGAACCAAATATGACGATCAACTATTGAAAACACAAAGACATGATCATGAAAAGGCTTAACTTTCCCATGATCTTTTGAATTGTTCAAAAATCTGCAGCATGAAAACATAGCATTTAATATGAATATAATTGAATGAATTGAAACATAAATAATATCATATAGTGGAATTTCTTGTCAGAAGAATATTAGCAACATCTTGAAAACATAGTTTAATTGAAAATGATGCAATTATTCAGGGCAGCAGCAAAACTTGGAAACTCAAAGCACATCGCGCTAATGTTCATAGATCAGTGCCCAAGTTCTACCAAGTAAATAAGTTAAGTTAGGAACAAAAGATGGTGAAAATAAAGAACCATGAAAACAGAATGCAGGACTGTGAGCTGGTCAAAACACAGCAGACAAACAGAGAAACTGAACTTTGCCTTGATAAAAAGAGTACAAATCTGCAACTCTTGGAATGAATATAATTTTTCAACTAATTACTATTGCAGAAATAAAAAGTCAATCATGGGATGAGTTGAACTGAGAAATACTAATTATAATGTGAAAATAATTTTGGCAAAACATATGTGAGAGATAAAGCGCTACAATAGTGACACATCAGGAGCTCGGATATCTTCAGACTCTCCGCAAACAAAAAAATATTAAACCCTAAATTTGGATTGGCATATGTCAAAAGAGGTTTTGTACATGAGGGCACACAATCAGACCCAATATGTCCATGGGTTAATTTATTAAGCAATGCAACCCATTAAAACACAAAAGAAAAAACATACCTGTATTATCATCTCCTTCAGAAGCTTCCAGTGAGGTTCCTGATCAAAATTTGCAGAGAAAGTTAGTATCGGCCTTGATCCTTTGAGATGATTTCCAGTAAGCTTCAATTCCTCCATAGTGTGAACTGTAGGGAGGAAAACATTTACAAATAACCAGAGAAAGCTTCCCTCTATTGACAAAAAGATTCTAGCAAGTAACATACAAGTTCCTCGGCAGTGATAAGCACCATGACAAAAAGCAAGATAATGAAATAAAAACAATACCAGCATTAACCAAAAACTTTGCAGAAGGTCCACTGGGAGACTTGGCCATCCAAAGGTAAAGATCTTTCTGCTTTCTGCACTGATAGATGCACAAACAAGTAGAATTCAGATTCATAAAGCACTAACAAATTTGGCACAATTTTGAAAGTTTTAAAATTGATACAACTAAAAAGAATATGCAGGAGTTCACCTCAAAAACAAGATGGATGAGCAATTCCTCAGCTCGACAAGTTAGTTTAGAGTTGCCCCTTTAGTCTCCTTGGATTCAACTTTGCTATCCTTCTTGCAATGCGGCAAGAGAGACACCACATCCATCATCAAGTGCCGATACCTTCAAAATGCCAACCAAACACATCTCTATGAAATCCATCCAAAACATTCAACAACCACCAAAACTCATTCAAGAAACAATTCACAATTTAAGGATCACCAAGCATAAAGATTTCACCTTGACATAATTCTCCGGGAGCACGTAACCAGGACCTTCTCTTTGTTCCTAAACACAGCTGAATCGCTCTTCTTCGCAACACCGCCATCTTTCCACCCTAAAAGAGTCCTTTTGGGCCGTGGCGGCGCGGTGTCATCCTTCTTCACAACTTCCTGAGATTCAGTTTGCTTTCGCTTTTTCCCCATTGAACGCTAACCCTAACCCTAACAACAACCAAGCGAAGCGAGTTTCCGATAAAAGCCCTCAATATATCAAATCGAAATAAAATATAGTAGTTACCTAGGAGTATAAATACGAGTGGCGGAGGGCGGCGGAGAGCGGCGGAGTAGGAGCGGGCGGCGTAGGAACAGGAAAGCTCGGCGGCGGAGTTCGGCGACGGCGCTTCGGATATAGGGTTTTTCACGGAGGGGGTGGGTGCGGGTTTAAGAGGGGTCTGTTTTTACAGCTAACGCCCTAAAATTTCCTAAAAATAAAATACCATGTTGAAACCCCTCATTTTTTTCACACATGTAACCCTGGAAAAATATTTAATTTGGTATGTACTTACGGTTTTTAACATTTAGCAAAAAAGACCAAATAATATAGTTAATTATTTGGTGGATGCCCATGATGGTTCGTCCAGCGGGGGTGCGTTCTAAGAGACAGAGTCATGAGGAACGTGATAATTGTGACGGGCCGGTCACATAATAATTAGTTAAAAAATATTTCTTTAATATTTAAAAATTCATTATTTAATGTTAATAAAATTATTTAATTATAGCTTAGATATACAATATTTTTTCAAAACATTATTAATTATTTATATATTAAACACTAATCTAGTTTTGATATTAAATGTTATAACTTTTAAAATAATTAAATTTTTCAATAATAAATTAGGTCGATTCTATTCAAATTGGGTCCCAAAATAATAATCTTAAGTGTGACATAGCCTCGTAAACATTGTAAAGACTTCGAACCTAATATATGCGTATAGAGACCCACACCATATCCAAATTTTAATTTTTAAGGTACGAACACCTAGATATTAGATCCGAGACCATTCAAATTGGGTGTCAAAGCAACCATCTTGTGTGTGACAAAGGTTCAGACCCATATTGTGAAGACTCAAACCTAATTTATACAAGTTCGAACCCACAACGAACCCAAATTTTAATTTTTAAGGTTTGGACACCTAGATATTAGGTCTGAGTCCATTCAAATTGAATCCCAAAACAACAATCTTGGGTGTGGCATAGCCTCAGACCCACATTGTGAAGACTCGAACCCAATATATACAAGTCACGAAGCGGCCTTTGGGCCCAAATCTTAATTTTTAAGGTCCGAACACCTAGATATTAAGTCTGAGTCCATTCAAATTGGGTCCCAAAACAACAATCTTGGGTGTGACTACCTCGGACCCACATTGTTAAGACTCGAACCCAATATGTACATGTATGAACCCACACCGACCGAAATTTTAATATTTAAGGTCCAGACACCTAGATATTAGGTCCGAGTCAATTCAAATTGGGTCCCAAATCAACAATCTTGGGTGTGACATAGCCTCGGACCGACATTATGAAGACTCCAACCCAAAATATACATGTCCGAACTCATACTGAAACTAAATATTAATTTTCAAGGTCCGAACACCTAGATATTAGGTCCGAGTCCATTCACATTGGGTCCCAAAAAACCAATCTTGGGTGTGACATAGCCTCGGACCCATATTGTGAAGATTCGAACCCAATATGTACATGCCTGAACCTACACCGGACCCAAATTTTAATTTTTAAGGTCCGGACACCTAGATATTAGGTCTAGGTCCATTCAAATTGGGTCCAAAAAGCAGCAATCTTGGGTGTGACATAGCCTCGGACCCACATTGTGAAGACTCGAACCCAATATGTAAATGTCAGAACACACAACGAACCAAAATTTTAATTTTTAAGGTCTGGACACCTAGATATTAGGTTCGAGTCCATTCAAATTGAGTCCCAAAACAATAATCTTGGGTATGACATAGCCTCTAGGACCTACATTGTAAAGACTCGAACCCAATATTTACATATCCGAACCCACACCGGACCCAAATTTTAACTTCTAAGGTCCGGAACCTAGATATAAGGCCCGAGTCCATTCAAATTGGTTCCCAAAACAACAATCTTTGGTGTGACATAGCCTCAGACCCACATTGTGAAGACTTGAACCCAATATATTCATGCACTAGCCCACACCAGACCCAAATTTTAATTTTTATGGTCCGGACACCTAGATATTAGGTCCGAGTCCATTCAAATTGGGTCCCAAAACAACAATCTTCAATGTGACATAGGCTCGAACCCATATTGTGAAAACTCGAATCCAATATGTACATGTCAAAACCCACACCAGACCCAAATTTTAATTTTTATGGTCCGCACAGCTAGATATTAGTTCCGAGTCTATTCAAATTGGGTCCCAAAACAACAATCTTGGGTGTGACATAGCCTCGGACCTACATTGTGAATACTCGAACCCAATATGTACATGTTTGAACCCACACCGATCCAAATTTTAATTTATAAGGTTCGGACACCTAGATTAGGTCTGAGTCCATTCAAATAGGGTCTAAAAACAACAATCTTGGGTGTGACATAGCCTCAGACCCACATAGTTAAGACTCGAACCCAATATGTACATGTTTGAAACCACACGGAGGCACAAATTTTAATTTTTAAGATTGGACACCTTAGAGATATTAGGTCCGAGTCCATTCCACTTGGGTCCTAGAACAACAATCTTGGGTTTGACATAGCCTCGGACCCACATTGTGAAGGCTCGAACCCAATATGTTCATGTTTGAACCTATAACGGACCTAAATTTTAATTTTTAAGGTTCGGACACCTAGATATTAGGTCCGAGTCCATTCAACTTTGGTCCCAAAACAACAATCTTGGGTGTGATATAGCCTCGGATCCACATTATGAAAACTCAAACCCAATATGTTCATGTCTGAACCCACACAGGACCCAGATTTTAATTTTAAAGGTCCGGACACCTAGATATTAGGTCCGAATCCATTCAAATTGGGTCCCAAAACAACAATCTTGGGTGTGACATAGTCTTGGACCCACATTGTGAAGACTCGAATCTAATATATACATGTACGAAACCACACCGGACCCAAATTTTAATTTTTAAGGTCCAGACACCTAGATATTAGGTCTGCGTCCATTCAACTTGGGACCCAAAACAACAATCTTGGGTGTGACATAGCCTCAGACCCACATGTAGAAGACTCGAACCTAATTTGTGCATGTGCGGACCCACACCGAAACCAAATTTTAATTTTTAAGATCCGGACACCTAGATATTAGGTCCGAGTCCATTTAAATTGGGTTCCAAGACAACAATCTTGGGTGTAACATAGCCTCGGACCCACATTGTGAAGACTGAAACCCAATATGTATATGTCCGAACCCACTCGGGACCCAAATTTTTATTTTTAAGGTCAAGTTACCTAGAAATTAGGTACGACTCCATTCAACTTGGGCCCCAAAACAATAATCTTGGGTGTGACATAGCCTCGGACCCACATTGTGAAGACTCGAACCCAATATGTTAATGTTTGAACCTACACCGGACCGAAATTTTAATTTTAAGGTCCGGACACTTATATATTAGGTCCGAATGCATTCCAATTGGGTCCCAAAACAACAATCTTGGGTGTGAAATAGTCTTATACCCACATTGTGAAGACTCGAACCCTATATGTACATGTCCGAACCCACACCGTACCCAAATTTTAATTTTTAAGGTCTAAACACCTAGATATTACGTTCGAGTCCATTCAACTTGGGTCGCAAAATAACAATCTTGGGTGTGACATAGCCTCAGGCCCACAATGTGAAGACTCGAACCTAATATGTGCATGCCAATGTTGCATCCAATAGATCATCTATTTTCAGAGTTCAGCTCGAATTGACTAATAATGGATAACACCTAATAGTCAAATCGGTTGCAACCCAAATGTACTTCTTGTTATACTCCGCAGTCTGTCACCTTGTTAAATTTATATATTATTCTTATTTAATATAGTGGTGTTGGGTTGCATCAAGAATATAACGAAACCTTATTGAGCTTTGACTAATTATATGCATTTGAAACCTTGATTTCTAGGTCTCTTTGCACTATCGTTATATGGTTCACAAGCTTGGTTGCCTTATCAAGATGCTCAACGATGAGAAGAAGGCTACGAAGAGATGTTTTGGTTTTGGTGGCCTGCTCGAGGCTGGCTCTTAATCACTGAGGATGGCATTGGTAGAGGACCTGGTGGCATGTTTGGATCCCGAAACAGGAATATTGTCGATGCACGGGCGAGAACTACTCATGACAGCAGGTCATGCAAGGTCATTGCTTGGATTACCTACAGATGGCCCAGATGTGGACAGTAAAGTAAATCGGGATGGTGTGATTGATGAGAGGTGCGCATTTACGCGTTCTTCATTGACTCCCAGCACCCTTTACACTAAACTGATTGAGATGCCTGAAGGTAAACAATTTAAAAGAAGGTTGTTGTTCTACATCATCACAACCATCATAAGGCCGACGTGCAACAACTACATACTCACTTCATACCTGTCATTGCTGCCTCTTATGGATGGAATTATGAATTTGTACTAGGCGAAGTGTAAAATCCGAAGATTTTAGGGAATAATTTTTTTTTTCCTTTCTAGTTATTTGCTTTAATCATTTGGTTAATAAGGGAAAGTTAGATTTGTTTTAACTTTTGGAAATTGAAAATTCCTATTTACTCTTTAAGCAATTAGTTGATTAATAACTGGTTTCTAATTGTTGTCTACATTGCTCTTTAATTATTTTATTAATTAAAGAAGTTTTCCCCCAAATTTGGAATTAATTGTATATATATATATATATATATATATATATATATATATATATATATATATATATATATATAGTAAGGAATATATAAAGAACGTATCTTTACAAGGACATGCATGGCTAACATGGATGGGTTTCAAATCGGATGGAGAGTTGTAGGATGATATATATATATATATATATATATATATATATATATATATATATATATATATAGAAAGATATATTTATAGAGAGAGAGAGGCTCCAGCCTTATCATAACCGCGTTTGTTGCTGACTATATAAGGAAGGAGATAGGATTTAGCGCGTTGAATCCCCTCATCAGTGGGATTGCGATCTCGTCCAAGCCACCCGCGAACCTCTATATAATAAGAGCCAACTATGAAACCCTAGCGTTGCCTCACTATCTTCTCCGTCGTGTGACCCGAAGTGCGTGTAAACTTCCCTCACGCCGCCCACAAACAGAAGAGACTGGAAGCACACCGAAATGCCACCTCCGGTAAGCCCTTACCCTCTGGAACCCTTGTGAATAAAAGTATTATCTATCTGAGTCGTGCATGTGTTGATGAAGCTACCAGGTGCCGAACAACCACCGCGGGCGATCATCTGGCACCGCTCGTCATTGAGGAGGATTTCTGGAGGCCTTGAGGGGAGCCACCGTTCACCTTGATAAGCCTTGTTGAGCCTCCATAGATCTATGATAACCTTGTTAGTTAGATATATATGTACTCTTAGCTATGAGAGGGAGATGATAAATCCTGTTATTCTTTGGTTTATTAGTTGTTAGGCCTCTCCATGACTAGAGCCCGAGCAGGCATGAGTATATTGAATTTATTTGCATATAGTTAAGGGTTGACGAATTATAATTCATACATGGAGATATGTATGAGTCCCCATAAAGTTAAATATGAATGTATTCAAAGGTCCCCTCTGTGGTTAGGATAAGGACAGAGAGGTGCATAAGAGGTTAGGTTAGTCTACAGTCTATTTTGGGAATGAGTTTATAAATCCATGGTTTCTATTTGCCTAGTGATTGCCTTCATGCTTCAAAAGGTTGTTTGGGGCAAGCCTCATATACATGTATATCGATGAGTTTTCATGTGTGTTGATAATCACTAGGTAGGGTTGATAGGTCTAGGGTTTGTGTGTTGTCAACGAGGTTTAGTTGGCGGTTAAGCAGAGAGGCAGAGAGACAGAGAGATGGTTGATGTGGGAAGAATAACCCTGTAGAAGAGTTTATTAAAGGCTAGACTTAATTAGTTTTGGGTTGATCAAGAGAGGACTCCAAAATCATAAAAAGGGTTAAGTGAGTTGGATTAGTAGGTTGGGTCCAATCGATTTTGCTTAAAGAATTGGATCAAACTAGTTGGTTTAATGGCTTGAGTCGAGTCAAGGTTAAATAAGTTAGATTGATTGAATTTGGTTTAGTCAAATTAGAATGGGTTGGGTTGAATCAATTCCATTGAGTCGTGGACCAAGTTAAAAGATTGGGTTCGATAAAGGAGGAGATAAAATTAAAACTCAAGGACAACTAGGTTAGATTCAATCAATTAATGTTGGACTCTAATGTTGATTGGTTTGATAGAATCAAGCTAAGTGGTGGAATACAATCAAGTTAAGTATTTGAGTGAAATAAAAGTGGACCGATCATCTAAAAGGATTAGACTAACTTAGAAATATTAATAGGCTAATAGATTCCTAAACGGGCTCCGGCCCATTACTATTAATAGTCACCAATGGGCTTGTGTCAACATTGAGAGTGGTTTAATATTAAGAAGCTAATCTAAACCTAGTGAGATTGGTGGGTTCTAGAAACGGGTAAATCATCATGTAGATAGGTTGTTCTTTATGAGTATGTCTTTATTCTTGATATAGATTCTATTATGGACCGGCATAGAAACGTGGAGTCGCGTCAGTGGGACATAGACTATTCGGATAGATCTATGATATGTAAGATTACTTACTTGATTACCTACTCTACAGAGTGTTCATTGGAATTTGTTATTATTCCTTGATTGCTTGTTTCATTGATCTCTTGATAGCATGCCTTCTTGTTGTTTTCGTTCACTTCATTGTCGATACATACACATAGTTGTTATTTGTTTTGTTGGATTATTTCCATGTGGTATGTGTATGTTTGTTTCTGTGAGATAGTGTTTACTAAATATGCCTGTCCATTGACCGACATGTGGTCGTGGGAACACATGACCTGTGCGCTGGCCGGATAGGTGTGTGTGTCGGTTTCACTATTTGTTATTGAATACTCGCTGAGCATATCCACCTATTGAGCGGGACAATACTGTGGAGATTGATGGTGCTTGTGGACTGGTTGGGTAGGTTTGCATCAGCTGAGTATGCGTACTCGCCAAGTATAGCCACTTGTTGACCGACACAAGACAATTGAGACACGCAGTACTTACTTGGTAGGGTAGGTGTGTGCACGAGGTCTACATTCTTCTACTCGCATCAATGGAACGCGGGGGCTCCATTACAGAACATCCAGGGCCTAGGACACTGGAGTTATGGCTTTCCATACTAGAGGGAGGATACTCTAGTTGTCCAGCCTGTTAGTGGGATTGATTCACTGACCGTGTTGACACGTACGAGAGGTGGCGCTACCAACTCACGACCGGAGGGTCGTTTCTATTTGAAATTTGTTGATCTTGTTGGGGATTATTTCTTTGAGCTTCTTCTTGAAATTCTCTTCCACAAAGCCTGAGGGACGCTGTTTGGATAGGAGTCATTGACGTTGTTAATGATTGTCAAAGACTCCTAGGATTTGGATTGTCTTGAGGCATGACCCCATTTATTTAGATTGATGATTTTTGATTCATTCATGTTATGACTTATCTTTTATTATCGTGATTTACTTCATTGTGATCCTTACTTGGGGGTACTTACTAGGCTTTCCTCTTGAAAGCTCACTCCACTTGTTTTCCTTTCTCTTTTTAGATCACGAGGAGTAGGTGACTCGGACTTAGGAGTCGCGAGAGGCTGGGATAGCTTGCAGAGAGTCACGAGGACTTCATATATTTTCTTTGTGTGTGGGACATTGATTATAGGACCCTTGCAGGGCCTAGACTATTGTAGGGTATTTTGACCCTGATTTCTTTTTCGTTGTGACTATGATGTTATTTTCTTATATTTTATTTGAGATATTTTGTTATCTGCTATGATTTACATAGGCCTTGTATTTGAGTGGGGTTTGTCTCTACTTGGAGTGCAGTGCAATGCGCTCACATGCCCAAGGCACAGGATGCAGGTGCAGGCGTGACACGAAGTATGCATATGAAGGTATGCTCGTGGCGGTAAGTACGTACAAGAGTGGTAGGGCTAGGGGGCCGCAGAACAAACGCATTGGCGATTGTATTTGGTTGATTCAGGTGCGATTGTACAATAGTTATAAAGTATCAACTTTAGTTGGCTCCATTACAATTACCAAATATTTCTTTTATGCCCTAATTTGCATGTTAGTAGTTTATTGAGTTGTAAAGGATTTTCATCTTAATATTTGTTTCTATTTAACGTGTAGTTGTTCTACCTAGAACACATCATTGCGGGGATTATTCAATCTCCCTAGGTGATCGTCAACAGCCCCGAGTTGCTTTTCTGGACAGATGTCCTCATCAAATGTGCTATGAAACACGTTAATATTTGTGGAGGCGTTAGCACATGCACGGTAGACATGTTCAGTCCATTAGATGGGTCTCCGCCCAAAGCGGTATATTCCATCATAGCATCTATGTTGTAACACTACTTTTAAATATTTGATGCCTTCAATATAACCTTGTTAACTACTGCTCATCGTTCTATTCAGAATGGGCAGGAGAATGATTCCTTGAGGGGTGAGATTTGATTTATCGAAGGAGTGGAAGTGCTAAAAAGTAGGATTTGTCATATTAGGACTCCACGAGTCTTTGGGATGGATAGTATTGAGTGACATAGGCTTGCGTTGCGGCGGAGATGATGACCGATTACATGCGCGTGGGGTGGAAACCATGAAGACGACGGTCACGGGGCCATCGAGGAGGCTCACCAAGAAAAGCGAAGCACATGATTTTTCACAACACACGGGAGGTGCATGCTTGTTCAGGTAACCTTGATTTTGAAGATGTGCGACCCAGTGGTGAACCACCGGTTAACACAGGACCCACACAAGACATGGGGAGTTTGCACATACCACATGGTGCCCGGAGTAAAAAAGAACAACTACTGGGAAAAAAAACAGAAGAGGTACAAAGTTCAATATTTGAATTATATTATATTTGTGTTATTTGATCCAATCTTATCCGGATTTTGTTTACGATTGATTGCATCATAGTGTCACACTAATTTTAACCCACTACATTGTATTTATAGGAGATGGGAGTCCGAGTCATCTCTCTGAGTATTGACTCATCGGTGAACTACCCGTTAAATCGGTCTAAAGAGGTAAACATGCGAGATACTTTGAGGAGTTCCGCTCTAAGACCCCTAAGCGCCCGAAAGAGGAGTACGTATGTCGGGGATTCAAAGAAAGATAAAGGAAAACAACAAAAAATAAAGATTGATGGTGCCGTGGTACACATCCTCGCAATTACTACTTATATGTTTTTCAACATCTCGATATTTTACTCCTGATTTGTTTGTGTGTAATTGGTAGAATTTGGTTGCGCCATTGTTTTGATATCACGTTTGGAATATGTTTCAATATAGGAGCGGGCTGCAACAACCGAAGGTGCGGTGTCGGTCGATTTTACAAAATACCCAACTGATGATTTAGTAGATTTTGTCACCCATGTCCAGGATGGCTTGGAGTAAGGCGAAAGATTTTTATCTCTGCCTACTAATTAATTATATGAATAAATTGCTCTGTTTGTTTCCACGCACCAAACTGTATATTGTGTTTTACATGTGTAATTACATATCCAATTACAATGACTATATTACCCCCCCCCCCCCCCCTCCCCCCCTGTGGCATATGTTCAGTTGAAAGGGTTGGGGATGTTGTAAGCGACCACTGCTTAAATGACTTGAGTGGCTTAAGCGGTTAACTTCCTATATTATATGTGTCCGAATTATAATCCTTTCATTAATATAAATTATTCGACTTTAACACGGGATAGTTCAAACCTTTTAAAATTTTGACTGTGGGTATGATTGCAGTCTCGTGATTGTTTCCTTCGGCCCAGATTATACCACTTTGGCTGAGATGCACTCGTTAAGACCATGTGGCATGCTGTCTTCTCCGGTGCACCTCATGAACACAACCTTTGTCAATATATTGCATAGTCAACTTTGAGTTTGATGACTATAGTCAAAAATTAAACATGGCATCCCATTATAGGTTATAGATGTTGTTGCTGGAGCATTAACGTGTGAGGAAAAGGCAAAGAGTCGCGAGTGTCGCCGGTGGTACTATCCATCCCGCTTCTCCGTAAGTACTACTTTTCGTTCGTTGAGCTTGTATAAGTAGATGCGTAACAAAATATATCATAATGTTTATTTGATGACCCTCGGTTATTGAATACACTTGGTTTATTTATGGATTATAAGCGTATGGTTTTGGATGTGGTGGAGCATGGCATCGATGCGTACTCCGAGCGTTTTATAGGGCGCATCCTTTCCACGGGTGATGTCGCATAGCGTGCACCAAGTACGTCATAATTATCTACGTGTTTGAATGTTTCCATCATATTGTTGAATATATAACATTTACATGGTTGACCTAAGATTTTTTCATTTCTGATTGATTATTTTTTTGGCGTGACTATTTTCTCGGATTTTCGTACTGTGAATGAAGGGAATTACCATTGGTACTTATTGGTCATTGGCGTGCTCAATAAGAAGTTGTGTGTTGTGGATAGCACTGTCGTCACGAGAGATGACTAAGCGCTTGAATATTAGCTCAAAACATAGTGAGTATAAGATAGCTTGATGCTTATTTTTCACTATAAATATTGTGTCATCCTTAAAATATTTCCTTTGTATAATACAACTTATGCAAAGGATTAGTTTTGTAGGTTTTAAAGATTGGGGCCATGTACAAAAGTACATCGCCGCTAGGTTCCGGAGGCACCACGAGCCAAATTGGCCAAAGACATATTGGCCAATAGAGAGCATTTGCAGTAAAGCAACAAAACAATTTGTAAGACACATGCACAATATATCCTTAACAACCTTTAATAATATATTTTGTTTCTTCAGATTTCGATGTTCTACCGGATATGATGTTTCAAAACATATTATTAGGTTTGATTGCGGGATGTTTGTAATAGCATACCAGCGCGAATGGGACGTATTATTGGAGAACCCTGTAAGATGTTGTCAACCTTGTGCTCATATTTGCTATGTTATGAAACTTCAACCCGCATACCTTTCAACTCTGCAGGCAACATTCATGCTAGATCGCAATTATCGAAGACAAGTGTTGTCATGGTTATGTGCACACAAGGAAAACAATGAACTAGAGAAACTTCGTGCGGGCGCAACACAATATCATCTTTGAAAGCGGCAGCGGCCGTCATGCGAAGAAGGCGAGACTGAAATAAAGCAAGTGATTTTTCTTCATAATTGGCAATTTTGGTTCCAAATCAATTTCTTGTAATTTTAAAATTTCAATAATTCTTTGGTTAGTTTCTTCGACAGCCTATGTCGAACACCAAGCTAAAAAATTTATGTTGTGCATGTGGTTGCATTCTAACGTAGACATTTTTGCTCCCACAGTTAAGTCGTGCTAATTTTGTGATGCTCTTGATAACGCATCAAGTCAATTAAATTGATTAATCTGATGCTTCTGTGTTTGATTTTTCTTACATATCGTCTCTTAACTTGAGGATGCAATATGAAATGGGACTACTTTGAAAAAAAAGACTGACAGTGATAGTTTGAAAATTATTTTTATCATACCAAATTATCATTTCTAAATCTAGAGATTAAAGAAACACTTGAGGCACGTGTAGCCGCTGCATAGAATGAAATAACAGCAGCAAAACAAGATTTATTAAATAAAGGAGAGGCAATTTGTTAAACATCATCACTCTATGTGGTTTTACGAATTTATATCTTAAGAGATGATAACAATAATGTTTCAAACTATTGGCTCACGATCTTCTTTTCTTGTTATTGCTACTCTTTGCCAAGCATAATCATAAAGCAAGTGGTGCAAATGGATGGCTCCCTAAAAGGTTTGGCTCTTATGAACACTAGTGAAATTTTGGGAGGATGACTCAAGTAATGAACTTTTGCCTCTTGATGTTGCAGAATGTTATGATGCAAAAAATCTTATTTTTTCTATCTTTCCGGTTTTCTGCCTTAGAGCTTCCAAGATCATCGAGTCGGTGAACATTTGTTTTGTGAATGGAAGTTTGTTTGGTGGAGTAGTTACGTTGCGCCATTTAGAAGCCTGGTACCCTGGTTTTCTTTTCAAAGAACAACTCGATGCACATTTAAAAAAATGGAATGAATCGAGATAAGTTGAAGACAAAGGTTTCACTAATGCTTCTATGGATTCAAGTATCAACTTATTGTTGGTCCTTTCAGTAAGTATATTTGAATTTGTAATAACTTTATGGACATAGTGCTGTTATAGTGCACTAATTAGGACCCGAGGACATCAAGAGCAAGTTTAGTCAAATGATCATCTCGTTCCATTGCAAATGCTGCTACCTAGCAAGGTCTGATTGCTCAATGGCAGGGGAAGCTTGAAAAGTAAGGGGATCATCTTAAGCAATGCACATTGGAAAACCTGTGGTGGTGATGTGTATTTTTTTTAAAGGGTTACTAGTCAATAATGAGCAGGGGGTGCGATTTTCGACCACGGATGGAGCACGGTGGGCATGGCGGAGCACTAACAAAGACAATGGACGGGGCGAGGTGATGCGAGTCGGAAAGGCAACCCCAAACAAGACATTCCACCGCATGATGACTAACAACATTGGAGACCCAATTCTCATGGGAAACAAGAGACAAAGCCTTGAGCGAGAGGCTCGTAAGTGGAAGAGGAGGAGCCCACCGGAACTACGTCAGGAGGCGCCCCAGGCTGGCCATCCGGTGAGCCACCCCTCAGACAAATCAACACCACCGCTAGAAAGGAACCAAAAGATCGAAAGGTAGGAGGTGGTGAGCCGCAAACGCAGTCGCCAACCCTCTGATAGCCCCCGGGGAGGGAAAAAGGCTGATGGACCGCCATCCCTATGCCGGTCCCCTCCTACCCTCCCCACCTCGGCACGATCACGGTGTGTGGGCAGTATCTTCGGCCTGGACACTACTCAAACGAGTGCAAGAGCGCGGTGACCTGTCAACACTGCAGTGGAGTAGACCATAAGGGTCTCAATTGTCTAGACAGGCGGCGAGATGCGGCAGACCCGAACTGGCCTCTCAGGCCCGCTCAAAACCCCCAGTCAAAAAATATGAAGAAGAAGAAGAACACTCCTGCGAATGCGTCTAGAGATATTGCCATGCCACAACAACAGCAGTAACCACAGGTGATGGTTGAGGCGCCGGTCGAGACCGAGAAAATGGAGGTGGATGCGCCGGAGCAGCTCTATATCTCTATTGCCCTGGTTTCAAACATAATGGAAGGGAGGGGAAGGATGAAAAGGTTCTCTATCATCACTATAACGGGACTCAGGGAGGGGTTTGTAGATGCCAGGGATATACGTCGGCGTCCTCTAAAGCCCTCATAGATGATCATTAGCTATGGGAAGTGAAACCACTTCAAGATGGGAGGTACATCGTGGCTTTCCCCACTGCCGAGCTGGCATGTTTAACTGAAGCAATGGGGCCATTGTGCCAATTCGCCTTCTCACTGAGCCTAGAGCCCTGGACACCGGATTTATGGTGCAAAGGTAGGGCGGAGGTCACCTCCGCTGGGTGGTAGTCAAGTAGCTGCCCATGGACTGCTGGAGCAGGGACCTGGCGTCGAGGTTGCTAAACCTACCGGAGATCTTGTTAATGTGAGTGGCCGGAGCAGAGAGTTTGGGGATGACCTAGTGTCCTCCTCAGCATCCGATGACTGAGGAAGCTCCCGAGTAACATACACTGTAGTTTGGGCCATCGCCATTACAATTACCAGCTCGAACTGGTGGAAGTGTAGCCGGTGTTGCTATGGGGGAACTCTCAGCGAACTGTGGGACCACCCGCGGTGGCCGCGGCTGATGGAGGAGATGCATAAGAAGGCGGACGAAACTGGACAACCACTAGAGAAAAAGGATGATTAAGAAAGAAAAGGGAAGGAGGTACTAACGGAGAGGGAGGATGCTCCGGCGAGGCCGGCGAACAAGCGCCCACAGGGGGTGATCATTAGGGACCAGGAGGCAACTCCACCTAGTGGCCGGTCTGAGACAAGCCACCAACTGCAAGCACAACCCAAGGGCCACTATACAACCTCGAAACCAGGGATGCAAGCCACACTACAAGCGGAGCCCGTATGCGGTGGAGTAGCCTCACAAACGACGGAAGGGACGCTAACTGCAAGGATGGGGACGATTGATTGGCAAAGGATGAAGCGCCCAATAGAGGGGCAACCACGTCTCCACGGCGTGGATGAACCAATTTGTTGGAGACGGACGCTTCATGGGTGCCACGTGGGAAGCGGCGGGTGGGATTTATAGGGGGCTGGTCGATGCGCCCGGAGGCTGGGTCAACCAAGCCAAGTGCAACTAAGCACATCCCCAACGCCTGCTCTTTAAGTGGTTTGCTTTCAGAGATAGGAACCGGGTGGGCCGCACACACTTGCGCACCATGCGTGTGGCACTGAGGTGTTGTATTCACCAGCTCAACCTACAGGTCCAGTAAGGATCCTCGCGCGCGACCCATCCCAAAACACAGCAGTTGGACTCCAAAGCCCAAATCAGGAGGTTGAGATCCAGTAGAAACCTCAGAGGCCCACCGAATTGTAATCTCTAACCGATCTGTGAACCCAACCACATCAGACTCTAATGTAATGGCCAATGATACCTCCCTTCAATCAAATAGCCTTATGAGGCCTTCCTACTACTTCAATGTCCACTACAACCCAGGTGATGAAAACATAATGACACTAAAAGAGGAAATTCAGATTGACCTAAGTAAAGCCTCACTAAAGAAAATAGGCAACTCTTGGAACCTCATAACAGAGGAAGCATGGACAACCATCACATCAGGACGGATGAGTCCAGCTACCCCTCCCGGGACAGGGACAACTCTGTCAACAATAAAGGAGACACCTGTGGTTATTATAGTAAGAAACCCCCAGGAGGAGATGCCCCCACAACCTAGAACGAAAAAAAGGCCAAAGAAAATCCAAACTACAGGGGCCCCTACTAAGGACAAGGAGGAACAGCTTCACCAGGCCGGAACAAGGAGAAGCACCAAAAAGGGTAAACAACAACCTGACCTTAAAGACTACTCCAACTTGACTACAACCCCCATCACCCTTTCACACTTATCGGCTGAGCACATCCTCTCAGAGACCCTAAAAAAGGGGGTACTACTTGACTACTTTCGAGGAAGGGAATGCTAGCAAGCAATCAACCACTCCTGCGTCGATGGAGGCGAGAAGCAGATACAGGAAGGAGGTAGCTAGTCCCGCCCCCAGTATAACACGCCAGGGTTTTACTGGTTTCCTAATGCTTGTGATATCATGGAACATTAGGGCACTAGGCAAGTGTAAGAAGCGCTAGCTAGTAAGGGATTTTATTGCGGCACATAACGTTGATGTTTTTTGTCTACAAGAGACAAAACTCCAAGCCTTTGACGACCACTGTTGGCGATAGGGTTGTTCAATAGTCCAGAACCGAATCAGACCGGTCCAAAACCGGACCGGACCGGTTAACCGGTTTCCCTATTATTGGGACCGGACCAGACGAAATAATAGGGGAACCCTGACCGGTCCAAACCGTTTTGGACCGGTCCGGTTCCGGTTTAGACTATTTTGAACCAGGACGGTCCGATTTAGTCACAGTCGGTTTTATGAATTTAAATTAAATTACTTAATATACATTAATTGAAAAAACTAATAAGATCAAATAAAATATCAAATGTGATTCATACATTAAAAAAAAAGAAGAAAGTCTGATTCCTACATTGAAAAAAAAAAGTCTGATTCATACACCCAAAGGCCAAAGCATAGGCAGCCTGCAGCCAAGGCCCAATGAATATGACTAAATGTCTAAATGAGACCAAAGATGGCAATGCACCCATACATATTACATAATACATAGTAACATACTCACTGGCCTTAACCCTCCAAAACACTAGACTAGACAGACTTATAAGTTATAACCACTGTTCTAAATCTCTGATTGCTCCTATTGTTTGTTCTCTGATGGCATTTACATGAATAAAATTTGCTTGTACTCCTCTCCTCTGGCTGCCATCTTGGTTAAGAGTCACTGGCCATCAAAGCAATAGCTGCAGGCCTACAGGCTGCACCACCATTAAGCAACACCAACATTCATCAAGAACAACAAAACCTGATAATTAAGTAGAACATAAATAAAAAAAAGACAATAACTACCTTGAATTTAGTAGAAAATCAAATTGTCAAGTATCACCACACAGATCATCTGGGATACACAAATGGGCAAGGGAAAAGTACACAAATAACTACCTTGAATTTAGCAGGAAAGCCAAGCTTCCGAATGATGCAAGCATAGTGAGCGATAAAAGAAGCCACATTAGCAAACAAAAAGTACTAACACAAATTTATTTTTACACAATATACAAAATATAAAGATATTATACTCACAAAATGGCACACTAATTACAATCCTAAACATAGATGCTTGAAAGGATAAGACATTGATTTTTAGAGCCTTATAGGCTAAAACTTCGGAACAATAACATTTACCAAGCTGCAAAGGCATAAGTACCAAATAACTATAGATTACCACTAACAATGTCTAGAAACTGCACGTTTGAAAATGCAGGAAGCCACTAACAATGTCAAGAAATGACAAGAATGTCATGTTCTCTGATTGTTAGCATTCATCAAAATATCATCCTGCATTCTATTGAATTCTCAGTCAACATTCAAGCAAGTGAAGGTATTGTTGGCATCATCACTCAAATGCAAACATTTTCAGGTTGACAACTGTTACATTAACAGTTAATACTAACAACAAACTGAAAAAACAGAGAATAGTAAAAACAGAGAAGAAGAACATTAACAGTAGAAGAAAAATATAAACAGTTGACAGTTGCTGCATTAACAGTTAACACTAACAACAAACTGAAAAAACAGAGAACATTAAAAACAGAGAAAAAGAACATTACCAGTAGTAGAAGAACATTAACATTTGACAGCTGCTGCATTAACAGTTAACACTAACAACAAACTAAAAAACAGAGAACAGTAAAAACAGAGAAAAAGAACATTACCAGTAGTAGAAGAACATTAACATTTGACAGCTGCTGCATTAACAGTTAACACTAACAACAAACTAAAAAAACAGAGAACAGTAAAAACAGAGAAAAAGAACATTAACAGTTGAAGTTCAGTAAAAACAGTAACTTCAGAGAAGAAGAACATTAACAGTAAATTCAGAAAGCAAAGGTGAAGTCCACAACAAAATAACTAGAAAAAAAGCAAACGCAACAAGATTAATCTGAGTCCCCTTCACTGCCATCCTCTTCAGAGATTATGGAAGGTAATCGTTCCCCAAGTGAATGTGAACCGGTTGACATTGCTTCCATTTCTGAAAATTGTTGTAAACAGAAAGAAAAAACACGTTTAACAGTTGGGTAAAAAAATTATAAAATAAATAAAGAATGAGGTTTGAAGATAACTTGCCAAAATTGTTTGAGAATGCAATAAGTTGTCCAACTCTTCTCTGCATTCTTCATCCATAATAGGTGGAAGACGATTGGCAAGCAACCAATCACGCGAACATATCAACGCCTCAACCATCCTTGGATGCAAAGAACTCCTAAATGAATCAAGAATTCTACCACCACCAGAAACGGTAGATTCAGAAGAAACTGTAGAAACTTGAACACTTAATAAATCCCGAGCTATGTGTGACAAGACTGGGTACTTGTGACCATTCAACCTCCACCAACTGAGAACATCAAATTGCCGAGAGTATGGTTCACAACTATCATTCAATTATATATCAACTTCATGCTTACTTGATGAAGAGTTTTCAGGATCTGCATATTCACCAAAAAGATTTGATTCTTGTTCTTTAACTTCAAATGGAGCACTTAGTGTGTTTTGCTTATTATTTGAGGACTGTGGATTTTCTTTGTTATACAAGCTGAACAAATCCTTAAGCAACTTCTCAACTTTCTGGCACAGAGCTTCAATATAATCTTGTAACTTTCGGCATTTAGCATAAAAATGTCTAAGTAATTTGAACTTGAACCTTGGATAAAGAATAAAAACCACAAACAACACATCAATGATTTTCTCTGCATCCCCCCCAGTACTTGTCAAACTTTCTCTCCATTCTAATAGCCATCATGCAATGTGTGGGATTCCCATCTGGTTGATTTATCATCTTATCCAACTTTTGGGATATATCAAATATTTCTGGAAGAAATAAGTTTGATGTTGTATATGATGACCCACTAAACTTCTTAGTGGCCATATAAAAAGTCTTCAGAAACTCTATTTATTCCCTTGCTTGCTCCCAATCATCATAAGTAGGCGGATATCGATCCTCTTCTATGAAATAATTATCATAATTCCCATCGCCAACCATCCCATCAAATGCTTTTTGAAATCTTATTGTTGTATCCAACATAAGATAGGTTGAATTCCCCCTAGTGGCCACATCTAAGCACAATAATGCTTTTGTTTCAATTCCTTTTCTTTCACAACATTCTTCAAATAATTGTTGTCTCACTATTGAAGACCGCACAAATTTACAAGCAAGCCTTATGGAAGCAACAGACTTCTCGATCTCCTTCAAGCCTTCATTCACAATCAAATTGATTATGTGAGCACCACATCTTAAGTGTAGAAATTTTGGCTCTAAGATAATAGAATCTGGACCAGAACACAATTTCCTTCTTAAAGCTACATTTAGTACTCGCATCATTAGATGATGCATTATCAAGCTAATGATAGAGCATAGTTTTTGATCTTCCATTTTTAAGCATGCATGTCTCAAGCTCTCTACTAATGGTCTCCCCTTGTGATTGAACTTGGAAAAAGTTGATGATTCTCTTATGCAAAATCCAACACTTGTCAATAAAATGGGGGCATGACACACATGTAGTTGATATTCGAATGGATCTCCAAGTGTCGAGTGGTCAAGGAAACTCTATGCTTCTTCATACTCTTACACAATTTTTTCTTCATGTCCAAGTAAAGTTGGTAACAATCTCTAGCCACAGTTGTCTGAGATGGTGGCGTAAACTTGGGTTGTAGCTTGAAACAAAATGCCTTGAATGCCACATTATTTTCAACATGCCTAAATGGTAGCTCCCCGCAAACTATGTACTCGACATAAGCCATTCTACAAACTTTAGGATCAAAATTCACGGTCACCAACTTACTATCTCCAGTTCCATCTACCTTGTCAAAGGCTAGAGTTTTTTGTCTTTTGGTATCATTATTTGGGTTCTTTGTGCACTTTCCTAGATGCTTACGAAAAGTACTAGTGGCATTTTTGCTCTTATAACACTTGTAATTCTTCCCGCAGTGTTTACATTCAACCCTATCAGTCCCCTCAATTTCTTTGAAATCTTCCCAAACATCGGACCGCAAAGAAGATTTCCTCTTTCCTGAAAAGACACTTGATGCTGTCTCTGTTACATTTCTAGATGTAACTTGATTTTCTTCTGCCATCAAATTTTCTAACCCAACAAAAAACAATCAAGTTAGAAATTAGAAATTAGAAAGCAACATAGTGGTTGTATGGTACAGTGACTACAGTGCGAAGAAGTAAAGTGGAAATATTGCAAATTTAATTGGTTCAATCAGAATTTCAGAATTATACATGGTTAGAAATAACAGATTAACAGCTATGCAGTGTACGCACACAATATCTGACTAACAAAGTAATAGATTAACACTTAACAGTTAACAGATTAACAGATTAACAGATAATAGATATGCACACAAATTTAAGTAAATAAAATACAATGTAGAACGCGGATTATGCACATAGATTAACAACTATGTCAGATTAAAAGATTAACAAGCACAACACTGTTAGAGTGCCAGGCTACCAGTGCCAGCACACCACACAATACACATCACTCAAAATTGGAAAACAATACACATCACATTGATCACAGAATCAAAATAATCAAATTCATACAAAAAACTAGTAAAATTCAAATAACAATCACAAGATTCACAACTAAAAGTCTAAAAGAAAACAAATCCTTACAAAACTGGGAAGAACAATCACAACTAAATGGAAACACAAAATAGTGAAAACACATCACAGAATCAAGAGGAAATAAGAGGAGAAGGTCTCACAGAAGGTTAAGAAGCTCTGGAGAAGAAGACGAGGATGAGATGGAGGCTTGGAGCAATGAAACTTCCCCCTTCTCTCTCTATTGGGCAGCACTAAGCAGTGAGCACACAAAAGAATAGGAGAGAGATCGAGAATAGCACACAAAATAATCTATGCATTCGATCCCTACCTCAGGATCTAAGATCTGGAGGACTGCATTATGCTTCGCTGGCGTTGATCTGGCATGCCGCAGGCTCTAGGATCAAATAAAGTCACGAGCGTAAAATGAATCGACCGAGATGGTACACCGCCGACATCGATTGATGCACTGCGCTTCTTGATCGTCAAATGGTAGACCGTCCAATGGGTCATTGGCCTCTCTTGCTGGCGAGGTTGGCTCGAGAGTAGAAGGCATCACGAGGTCGCCTTCCCTTTCTTATCCCCACCTTGTGGTCTTGGTGAGTGGTCCAACCGATTGTCGGGAAGCTTGTTGAGATCCACAGGTTCCCCACCACACTATGTCCTTGTTGTGGCTGGGGACATTGGGCCTTTTGGTGATCCAAGGCCAAGCGAGTAATGCGCCCTCCGGTTATCCTAGAGGCTTTGGGACCTCTTATGCGGTCCCTTGCATTACAGTAGCACCTAATGTTACAGGTCACACCTGGCGGTAGACCCTTTGCCTCCGGATGAGAATTTTGTTGATCTAGTTGGCTTCCCATATGGCGATACTTGTTGTGGGGCCTTCGCTCGAGCTCTTTCCGGATGATTGGCCCCGCTATTTGCCCCTTATCCTTTTTCTCTTTGCGGGGCGACCCACTGGCGTCCCCACACAGAAACCTCGGTGTACTTGGCTCTAGCCACAACTTGATGTAAGTCTTGCACATGTGGGCAGTCACGATCTTCTTTAGTGATGGCGCGGTCCGGCCTCAAACTTCATCACTTTCGGCTCTCTTACAGCCGGAACCATGTCCGTAGAAGCGGCAACCGATCAAATTACATTTCATCTTGCTCCAGCAGGTGGAGCCTCCACACGAACAAGTTGGGAGAATTGCTTTGCGAAACGCACTGTGATGTCCTCTCGAGAAATACTTGGCGAAGAATGCGGTCACGAATTCTTCCCAAGTCTGGAAAACCTCACCCTTACTTTCGGCTGATTTCTCCAAAGTACCCAATCTTACTGCGGGTCCTTGGAGCATATACACTCGGTCTGATCTTCTCCGCCTCGGTAGTCTGGAAAACCTCGAAGGTCTTCTCCATCTCCCTAATCCATTGTTCGGCTGCATGGGGATCTGCAGCCCCCTCGAAAGGTCGGGTAGAAGGTCTCTTGATCTCCCCAAGTAATCCTCTACTTGACGTGGGGGTGGTTGATGGGGATGGTGCACGCTGTTGTCGGGTCTCTTGAATTAGTCCCAACATTTCCCTCATTAGTTCCATCATGCTCATGGGGGGTACCTCCCCCCTTGGGTTTTGGCCCTCTGCCTGAGGCGCCTGAGCATTGGATTGAGCAGGCGCCTCCTGATCGACTTCCATCTCGTCCACAGGTGGGGGTACCTCCCCACCCTGCGGTTGAGGGACTTCTTCCTCCACAGGAGGTTTTGTATCTCGGTGCAGCAGAGGTCGCCTCGCCTACCCCTTCCTCCACCCCTACCACCTCGACCTCCACGCAAGTGATCCATAGTTTAGCTGTATGAGGACTACAAGGTTACTTTCATTTCCAGCAAGACAGGTGATGATAAAAGCATACTTTTTATTCAATTCAAAAGCAAAGACTAGAGACAACATGTTATAACAAAAGACACTAAGGGTGCGTTTGGTTAGAAGTAGTTTCAAATACATGGATTTTGAATTACATTGTAGTTGTAAATCCATGGATTTGAAAATACAGGAGAGTCAAATCCAGTGTTTGGTTAGAAGGATATGTAAATCTGGATTTGAAAAGTATGTGTTTGGTTTGATGTATTTAGAGTGTTGGATTATAAAATCCTTGTATATGGTTATTCATGGTGAGGTTACCCCCATTATAAGCTATTAGTAGATTTTATTAATAATAAAAGCCTCATAAAATTTTCCTAATTAATATATATATATATATATATATATATATAATTATTTTTAATAATTATTTTCTAAAAAAATATATTATTATTATAATATATATAATATAATTTTTTTAAAGAAAATAATTATAATAATATTTACACGTATAACACTTGATTATTATGGATATATTTAACATAATATTAATTTTTGATGATAGTTATATGAATAATTTATATTATATATTATATATATATATATAGATGTGTGATATTACTGTGCATTCCCACTCGCCTCCCGTTTGGCCCCCTGGAACATGTTTGAAGGATTTCCAACCGTACGGATGGGAAGATCATCGAAAAATAAGTTTGTATATCCATTTTCATATAATTTGGTAAATGTTTGGTCCCCCCACTTAACGGTTCTTATTTTATAGAAATTTGATGGTCCAAAATTTCAAGTATTAAGTGGGAGGATCAAACGATTACCAAATTATATGAAAATTGATATATTAGTTTATTTTTTGATGATGTTTCCATCTATACGGTTAAAAAATTTTAAAACTCTCTAAATAATCAAATAGGAGGTCATTTACTTGTACAATAATAAAATAGAAAAAAAAACAATATTATATAAAATGTTTTTCACTCACCCTCTCTCTCAGCTGAACGTGTGAAGCGCTCTCTCAGCTGAACGCGTGAATCGCTCACCGCTCACGTGCTTCACGTGCGGGATTTGAAGATGGATTTGGTTTTACGGCCGATTTGGCCGTAAAACCAAATCCTCTATCAATCGGATTTGAAAATACACTGACTTTTGAAATTCAGCCAAACAAACATCTGTTTTAAAAAGTTGCTGTATTTGCAACTCCAAATCCTCTCAAATCCTCTCAACTCCCACCAAACAAACACCCCCTAAAGGACATAATAAAAGTAGTTCATACAACACATAAGTTTGTAAGACTACGGTTATTCTAAAACTAGAACTCAATCCAAGTGATGCTCGTCAGGAGACAGTGGAGTGTAGTCAGCGTAGGGTCGATGTCCTCCAATCCCCTGTGGTCCCCTGCTAGGTCCTGGCGCCCCAGACGGACAGTAGAAAGCTAGGTGCTCACGGCTACCGCACTCTACGGCACGAGGCGAGGCGTCTACACTCATGCCAATTGCCCGTATACTCCACATCGTCGGCTGAGAGATCACGAGAGCGGTAGGAGATGGTCCTCTGACTCTCCCGAATCACGAACCCCCAATCCAGCGGTAATCTGGGCTCAAGACACACTGGCAGGTGGAGGAGTACTAGGGCTCACGATCTCTGCATAAGTGGAACCCTCGGTCCCTCACGCCCACTTGACCTCTGCGTAGCCATGTGGTCCCTAAGTCCCACTGGACCAACATAGTAGCGTAGTCACGAAGCACATCAGCCAACCTTCGGTTGGTGGCTTCCAGTACGTCCTCCTCATCTCGGCGAGGACCTCAGGGGCTCCAGATGAATCGGCTACAGGTGGTGGAGTGTTCTCCCGAGCAGGACTCCACCTCATGCGTCAGGAAGCGAATCTGCGATGCGATGGTCCCGATATCCTGCGAGTAAAACCAGGTGTCAATCTAATGTACCACTATCTATACTACCCCCAGTCCCGCACTCAGTCTATGCAACTGGCTAAGGGCATCTAAGGTCTGCTATCTGTTCTATCTAGAGAACTTTCTCTGATACCACTTAAATGCATAGCGCCCGACCGGATTAAGGACCTCGAAAGCACGTCAGCAGGCCGTAGTATTAAAGTAGAGATAAACTCAACTCGAATACAAGGCCTAATAATATGATAAGTAGATAGCAATCTATAACATAAAAATAAACTCGAGTTCATAAGAACATAGAGTCATCAGGGTCCATAGGCCCTATAATAGTCTGGTCCCTATATGGGTCCTACAAATAACATTACACATAAAGTAAAAGATAAAGGTCAAAGTAGGCTCCTAAAACCTCAGGTCTCCCTGTGTCCTTCCCCCGGGCTCCTCTCCCTCCTAAACCTCGGAATCTGTAAAAGAGGAAAAGAAAACATATGAGCTTTCGAATGGAAAGCTCAGTAAGTATCCCTGCAGGTCACAATGTCATAAATAGAAAATATGACAGCCAATGAGATCACAATATCAACAACATAGTCCTAGGAGTCTACCACAAACAAGTCAAAGGTACGACCCCTGATACAGAAGCCCTCGGGCTCTGTAATGAGTTTTAAGAGAACTCAAAGTTTACTCCCGGCTAGTATGTCCAGCTTTTTGGTTGTAAATACGACCTAGGTGGTCGTTTGACCCTCCGGTCACAAGTCGGTAGAACTACCTCTCCTTCGTGTGCTGCAGTCGATTAATACCGTACTTCCACATTTGAGATAAGACCTTTGAGAGACTTGCTTCTACTCGGTAAGCTAAAATTTGTCAGGAGAGTCAGGGGGGTCCTGTCCCTGAACATTCCTAAATTAGAGCTTCCCTAGCTCCACTGAGTCCGGGCAGTAGAACATGGCAAATAGGGACACCAACGCGTCGAAAAAGCAGAACACACATGCTCCAATGTAATTAAAAAAAGCAGATATGAACATCATGTATGACATCAGCAGGGCATGTAACAAAAATACATAGCAAGTCCAAGAAACCCCGTCACCGGGTGGAAACTAGGCAAGTGAACTTATCTCTTGTTTGATCTAGAAGCCCTTCTAGTCTCCCTTGAATACCTTGCAACTCCCCGAGAGTATCTGGCATACATAGACCCTATTAGAGTCAAGATTTCAATAAATTTCTACGTCTCTAATTACACCTGCTCGCCTATCATTTCTGTTGGGCCTGGGCCCACTATCGAGTCCTAAAGACCATCTCTCGGGTTCCTTGTCCTCTTCCCTTGTTTCCAAGTCCTTTAGTTGACTAAGTCCCCATCTTGGTTAGACCGAGTCAACTTTTACACTACTTGTCGAGTCTAAATCCTTCTTGATCAACCTTTGTCATTTAGTTGAATTGGACCCCCTTCTAAGCCTTTTAAACATTTTGGCTTACTTGTGCCCTTTTTCCCTACCGCATTAATTAAACATCTCTTTTTTTTTAATTATTATTTCCGATCTTTATTTTCCCTCCAAATAAACCCATGAATCGAACCTAATCAACCTGAATTATCGAAAGGAAATCGGTTGTTTGTTCTAGATATTTCTTACTTAAATATCTAGATACAACATGTTAATCGATTTAATTAAATCTGCTTTTCAATTTAATTAAATAATCGACTAACTAAATGACCCACCTTTACATTAGGACAAAAAAAAATAATGGTCACAATAATTTAATCAAATAATTAGCTAGTTAATTATCTAATTAACTACTAATTATGATTATAAAACTAATTAAATAATTTTCCCAATTATTTACTCCATAGTTTAGTTTTTTTTTTTTTTTGTTAGTTCGCCAACTAAACTATTGTCCCACAATTTATTTATTTATACCCCCATCATAGGTATTATTAGATTATTATTGTCACGCTATAATAATCAATCTCCTTTTTATTAATTTAGTCTAATCGAACAATTAGCTCGTTAATCATAAAATTAACTACTAACTATGATTAACAAATTAATAAATTTTTCTTAATTAACACATTAATTTATTTAATTCAACCCTCAACATAGGGATTAATATTTGTCACACTATAATTGCAAATTATTAAATCTAATAATTGTCACACCACTATAGTTTCAAATTATTTATAAAACAATTTTTATTTTATTTTATTTCATTTATTTTTCTCTCTCTCTCTCTCTCTCTATGCCTTCTTCTTCTCCCTTAGCGCCGGCAGGTGGTACCAGAAGCTTCGTCAGCGACGCCTTGGGAGGGACGATTGGCCAAGCTTCCTTCCGCCTTGAGCTTTACCTCCGAGCCAACCTCCCGTTTTAGGCCACATTTCTCCTTTGTCAAGCGTCTCCTTCCTCCTCTGTCTGAGCTTCACCGGAGAACTTCGCTGGAGATGGCAACTCTTCACCCGAGAGCTCCCCTCTCCTGCAAAGGGTACCGGAAGCTTCCACTCGGCCTCACGGTTCCTTTGCGCACATCAGTACCACTATTGACCCTCTCCGGCGCCGCTCCACTAACGTCTACACTCACCCCCTCTGGTGAGGTCTCATCTATAATTTAAAGGTATAAACATGGAATTATAAATGGGAAAAAGTTCCTACCTTGTCTCCGGTGCTTCTGGAGATGTTGGTGGCGACAGAAACTCACCCACAGCCGGGATTCCCTTCTCCGTCGCCTTACCTAATCTCCTTTTCCAAGCTTTTCTTTGAGGTGTGTGAGAGACCGGTGGGCCAATGGCCCCTTTATAGGCCTCGAGCCCACCGAAACGACGGTCACACGACGGCGCCTGCGCCGTTAGCGGCCCGGCCTCGTCGCGAAACAGCCGGAGTAGCCGTGAGCGGAGCCCTTGGCGTTCAAAGGCCGGTTGGAGGGAAGCTAGCGCCTCGAGATCGTCACTTCGACGATCAACGGTAAGGATCGGATGGATCACATCCAACGGTCCAGATTAGGTTAGGAAACCTCGAATCACACACTCATCGGATCAACGGTCATGATCTCGTCACAACCAACGGCCAGTTCTTCTCAAATCACCTCGAGATTGGAACTTATCTTTAAACAGGTGGCTCCCGTGAGCCCGCACCGTGGGATCACTCGCACCCAACCTTTTCCCCTGTTCGTGCGTATCACCATCCAGCATTCGGATGGATTTATTCCGTGGTCGAGCAAAGCGGCTTCACGTGAGCTTCATTATCATAGCTTCTCGATGACCGCTTCTCGCAGAGATCAGATGATCCAAGCTGTCCAACCAACAACTTATAGAAAAATTATCTTGCAGTCTCTCTGCTTGCTTTATTTCCATCTAAGTCCTTGTGCTGTGAGAGGGGAAATTTTTTTTTAAAGTCCTCAATCCTTTCAAAATTATAATTAGGTCCCTACAGACCCCATAATAATTTAATTTTCTTTTAATAAATCTTTTAATCCCACATCAGCACTAATCGCGGGAAATAACTTAATATTTTTCTCAAGGAAATAACAAAAATGTATTTCCAAAAATTCATGGATTTTACACCTATGGAGTGTGGCCTGTGGAAGTCTCGTTGTCTCGGACTGATGGACTCTCGCGGACCGACAACGAGGGACACAGAGGGGAGGGAAACCTTCGATTTGGCCCTAGAACTCAGAAGCTGCTTCGATATGGAAGGCGGAGCCGCGGAGGGGAGAGAGGGGAGACCCAAAGAGGAGACCTTCGATCAGTTGATGTGCCCTAGAAGTTAGAAGTTAGAACTCAGAACTCATAAGAGTCAGAAGGCATTGGATTTGGACCAAGTTAACTATTAATGTTAAGTTAACCAGTCACTGAATTTAATAATTTATAATTTTATTAAATTAAAGTATTAGTTAACCGGTTCGGTCCGGTTTGGACAGCCGTTCAAATTGAACCGGACGGCTGGGCCGGACTTGATGCAAACCGATTCAGCTCGGACTGGCCAGATTAAAGGAAAACCGGTTGGAACCGGACCGGTGGTTCAAAAAAACAAACGGTCCGGTCCGATTTCCGGTTTAACTGGTTTTTTTGCACAACCCTAGTTGGCGATCAATAGGAGGGAGTACTTTTACGGAGAGAGCCGTGCTATCCTCGAAGAACACACGAGGAGGTTGTTGCATCGGATGGAACTCATCGCACTTCTGCCTTGTGGACGAATTCATCGACATCTTCACAGTCACGGCAATCCTAGAAAGTACAACAGACAGAGGGACATAAATGGTGAGAACGGACTACGGACCTTGCGAAAGGGATCGTAAGCAGGCTTTCTGGAAGGAGCTGAGATCGATTCGGGATTGCTGGCAGGGGCCGTGGCTTATTTGGGGGGGGGGGGGGGACTTTAATGCTACAAGGAACCAGATAAAGAGGAGCTCGAACTCCGGGGACACCTGTGACCAGGTGGACTTCAACAACCTCATAGTGAACTCCAACTATACGAACCCCCTCTAACTGACAGACGTTTTACCTGGACCAATGGGAGGTAATCACCAACCATGATTCGGTTGGATAGATTTCTGCTTTCCCCTAAATGGATGACGAACTACCCCCGCATCTAGCACACCGGCCTACCACGTGTTCGATCGGATCACACACCCATCGCATTGGAGTGTGACCGACATGACCAAATTTGGTACTCCTTCCGTTTTAACAGAGGATGGGGGAAACGAGACAAATTCGGGGACATGCTCAGGGATTGGTGGCAGTGCAGTGACTTCGAAGGTGCGAGCGCTTTCAAGTGGACCATGTTTGTGTCTAAAAAATGTATATGTATAAATATATATGCATTGAAAATACCATGTGCCAATAATTTATAAGGTCAATGATGAAATATTTTCAAATGCAATATATCTTGAACTATCTTGAAATTAAAATATTTTGATGTGGCCTGATCTCGAGGTGAGCTGAGGAGACAAATCCTGAGGCAGGCAAAGGACACAGATCCCAAGGCAGGTTAAGGTCACAAGACCCAAGATAGCCCGAGAACACAGATTTCAAGGCGATCCCAAATTGCAAGATAGTCCGAGAACATAGATCTCGAGGCAATCTTAAATTCCAAGATAGCCCGAGAACATAGATCTCGAGACAATCTCAAATTCTAAGATAGCCTGAGAATACAAATCTTAAGGCAATCTCAAAAATACAAATCCCAAGATAAGCCGAGAATATAAATCTCGAGGAAAAAATAATTAATTAAAATTAAATCTAAATTTAAATAAAATTCAAATTTTTGATCGGTAACGAGATTATCTAGATTATCCCGTGATGATTAAAATTCAAATTCAAATTTTGGCTAGATTATATCTATCTAGATTATCTCATGATGATTAAAATTCAAATTATACTTACTCTTATTATGATTTAAATTTTTGATCTTATCTAGATTCAAATTCAAATTTTGAATCTTATCATCATGGTTATCTTATGTTACGGGGTTATACCTAAATCTAGATTATGATCATTAAAATTCAAATTTTTGATTTTATCTAGATTAAAATCTCATGATGATTAAAATTAAAATTAAAATTTCAACCTTATCATCTAGGTTGTGAAGATCTATAAATAAAGGAGGGGAGACCTCTTAAGGAAAGATTTTTGGGGGGATAGATCTCCTCCATGCTCTCCTCTCCGTAAAGCAAGAAGCCGTGCGGTCGGTCGAATAAGAGGACATGGGCTTGTCTCTGATGGCTTTGCCGAAGGATATAGGCTATAGGGTCCGTTGATTAATTGTAATATTGCCAAAGGATGTCATCATGTTGTCACTGCCGGAGATGATTCTTCTCCCCATCATAAAAAAGCCTAATCGTGGTCGCTAACACCAAGTCTCTGGCTCCCTTGTGGAGGTTGTGGCCATGGCCGTCAGCATCAACTACAGTACCCCGCCGGCCTCTTCCTTGTGGATGCCATGGCTTTCCAGCCCTAAGCTAAGGCCGGCGCCTTTCCCTTGTGGATGTCATCGCCAGAGAAAGAACACCACCCCGGAGCGTGGTGGTGTTGATCTTGTCGCAGCTCCCGGAGAAGAGTCCCCCATTCCTGTTTTCATGCTTCGTGAAGCCGAAAGCCATAAGCGGAAGTTGGGAGCCATAAGTGGGAAACAAAAAAAGAGAGAAAATAAAAAGAAAAAAAGAAAAGAAAAAGGATAAGAAAAAAATAAAAAAAATTAAAAAAAAAATAAAAGAAGAAGAAGTAAAGAGAGGGGCGTCAAAACCAAAAAAATAATAAAATTATAATGATAAAAATAAGATGAATCAGAAGAGGGACGTCAGAACAAAAAAAAAATAAAAAATAAAAATAAAAAAAAATAAAAATAAAAAAAAGAGAAAAAAAGGAGAGAAGGATTTGTTTATAAAAATAAAAAATAGAAAGAAAAAGAAAAAAAAAATAGGCGGAATAGAGAGAGTGGCGTTCATATATATATATATATATATATATATATATATATATATATATATATATATATATACGTAAATCTTATGCGGTTTGAGTCTTATCAACATTTGCAAGTCACGTTTGCCTCGTTTTGTCCTACTTGCACAGTGTCTTGAGGAAATCCAACCGTATAGATGGAAAGAACATCGAAAAATAAACTTACATGTCAACTTTCATACAATTTGGGAACTTGTAGGGTCTTCATTTTAAAGGGTGAAATTTTGAACCAATAAGATTTCTATAAATTTTCACCCATTAAGATGAGGACCCTACAAGTTCCCAAATTGTATGAAAATTAACATGCTAGCTTATTTTTCGATATTCTTTCCATCCATATGGTTGGAAATCCTTAAAACACTGTGCAAGTAGCCAAATAGGAGGCGACCTTAATTGCACAGTAATCCGGCCGGCCTTATATATATATATAACCAGGGATACTTGCCCTCTCGTCAAAAATAGTTAATAAATAATGAGTTTTTTTATCATTATTTAATGATATTGTGAGGAGTATTATAAACCACCTCCTATGCAGCTTAAAGACAGCTACAATAACAATAATGTAAAATATATATGCACAGATGTATCCCAACATATATATCTATCCAAGATATACATATTTATATATGAAATAAAAATAGGCACTCCCGGTAAAACCCAAAAGCATCATAAATATATATATATATATATATATATATATATATATATATATATATATATATATATATAGATATATCCAGGCAGGGATGACTCAAGGAGTTCATGGAGATTGTGATACATGGCTTTTTGTGGCTAATTACATATTTTTCCTCTTTGATGGTAACATGACAAGAGAATTTTATGTGAAATAAGTATAATAAAGAAAATAAATGGAAGCCAAAAATTCATATTTCAAAGCGGCCTACATCTCAATGCGGTGATGGAATACACGTCTTGAGGCGGGTGATGAAAATACAAATATCAAAGCGACACACAACTCGATGCAACGATGGAATACGCATCTTGATGCAGTCGATTAAATATAAATCCTTGAACAGCATGATTCTCGAAGTAGCGATGAAATACACATTTCGAGGCGGTTGATATAATACAAATCATAAGACGACACGGATTTCGAGGTGGTGATAGAGCATTCATCTCGAGATAAGTTGATACAAATCTCGAGATGGCAATAAAGCACTCATCTCGAAGCATTCAATGAAATACAAATCCTAAAGTGATATGGCCCTCGAAGCGGGGATAAAACACTCATCTCCAGATGGTCAATATAAACTTAAATTCTAAAGTGGTGCATATCTCAAGACGGCAACGAAGCATGCATTTGAAGTGGCTGATGAAACGCAAATTTTAAAGTGACGAAGCATACGTCCCAAGGCGGAAGGCGTCGTCATTTAAATAAATAAATAATATGTATACACATCTATATAATGATATTTATATGTAATGGAAAATATGATTTGTAAATAGATGAAATTATTTTTGTTCATTGCCTTTACTTGTACTTATGCCCTTAATCGGAGGTTCCCAACACTCTGTCTGGGGTAATTAATAATAGAGGCTTGCCTCTATTAGAAATGGAAGAACCCACAATATTAAAAAAAAAAAATAAATAAACGACATTTGTGATTCGATGTGTTTACTGGTGTCTCTTCACAGACACGATGTCAGACTGGTATTTTCGATCCCACAAATTCTGGCATGCCCGGTGGGGACAAAATAATACGCATCTCAGAATGATCGATATGAAATACAAATTTCAAAAAAATGACATGCATCTCGAAGCGGGGGTGAACACGTATCTCGAGGCAAGCAATGAAATACAAATCCTGAAGCGGTACGAGTCTTGAGGCGACAGTAGGACACTCACCTTGAGGCGGTTAATAAAATCTAAATCCTAAAGTGGCGAATCTCGATGTGCTAATGGAATACGCATCTCGAGGCAGCTGATGAAGTGATACGACTCTAGAGGTGGTGATGAAATCTTCATCTCAAGGCGGTCGATAAAAACATAAATATTAAGGTAGCATAAACCTTAAGGCGGCGACAAAGTCGGCATCTTGAGGCAACCAAAGCGGCACAAATTCCAAAGTGGTGAAGCATACATCCCAAGGCGGAAGGCGGCGTCACTTAAATAAATAAATAAATAAATAATATGTATAAACATCCTATAATGATATTCATATATAACGAATTATTATGATTTGCAATAAATGAATTATTTTTATTCATTGCCTTTACTTGTACTTTTGCCCTTAATCGGAGGTTCCCAAGACATTGTCTGCAGGAGTAATTAATAATAGGGGCTTCCCTACATTAGGAATGGAATAACCTACAATAACTAAACAAATATGACATTTGTGATTTGATAAAACCCAAATCTCAAAAGAGGCACACATCCCGATGCGATAAAGTAACAGCGCATCTGAATTGGCGATATAAAATGCAAATTTCAAAGTAACACTCATCTCGATCGCGGCGATGGAATACGCAGCATCTCGATCGCATTCAATTAAATATGAATCCACGGGCGGCATGAATCTCGAGGGCAAGTGATGTAAACACATATCTTGAGGCGGTGACATGACCCCCAAGGTGGTGATGGAGTACTGCATCTTGGAAGCTGACGATAATAATACAAATCCTAAAGTGGTGCAAATCTCAAGATGGCGACGAAGCATGCATCTTGAAGCAACCGATGGAGCATAAATCCAAAATTGGCAAAGCATACAAGACGGCGTCATATATTTATATATAAATTAATAAATAATGTATATATGTAAATGTGATGATATGTCTATATGCATATGTAATAAAAAGTTATGATTTGTAAATAAATGAAATCATTTTTATTCATTGCTTTTACTTGTACTTTTTGCCCTTAATCAGAGGTTCCCAAGACGTACTCTGTCTGAGGTAATTAATAATAAAGGCTTACCTCTATTAGAAATTGAAGAACCTACAACAACTAAAATAAATAAATAAAATAACCATTTGTGATTCGATGTATTGCCTGGCGTCTCTTCACAGACACGATACTAGGCGGGTATTTTCGATCCCACAGACCAAAAAGCTAACCTTGATGCGAGGCAGGCTAAGAAGATGGAACAAGGAGGATCTATCAGTTCAAAGACAAAGAAAAGAAGAACTACTACAAGAGATAGAACGGTTGGACATCAGAAGAGAACACCAACAACTGACCACGGGGGATGAGGAACGACTCCAGTACAATAGGAATGAATACAACAACCTGATCAGGCAAGAGGAAGAACTTTGGAGGCAGTTCTCGAGGATTACCTCGGTGAGGTAAGGGGATAGCAATACAAAATTCTTCCACTCTGTGGCCAACTAAAGACGGAACAAAAATTGGATACACCAACTGACAGTGGTGTGTGTGTGTGTGTGTGTGTGGTGGGGGCATGCCCTCGTAAACCCAGTAGACATCACTAGGGCAGTGGCAGAATATTTCACAAACCTCTTCGGAAACAATCGACCACTTAAATACCGTGTTGACTGGAACCATATGTTCGGTGCATCAACCCCCACGGACTTGTCCCAACTTGAGACCCCGTTCACAGAACAAGAAATTTTCATAGCCATCGAGGAGCTCAACCCGGAGAAAGCGGCAGGCCCGGATGGATTCCCTATGGGTCTCTACCAACAAGGGTGGAACTTCACAAAGGAAGACATCCTCCTGACTTTCTAGGAATTATATGATGATTCTGCGAACCTGGAAAGATTGAACTGGGCTCATATCCTCTTGCTCCCAAAGAAGAGTGTTGCATCCTCCATAAACGACTACCATCCGATTAGCTTATTAAACTGCTCTATCAAGATTATTATGATGGTCCTGGAAAATCGCCTATAGGTGGTCATCCCGAGTCTTGTAAACGAGAATCAAACGGCCTTTATTAAGGAAATCATCCATCTCATGAAGAGAAAAGGAGGTGTACTTTTCAAAGTCGATATTTTCGAGAAAGCTTTTGACTCAATAGACTGGGATTTCCTCTTGGAAATTTTGTAATCAAAGGGCTTTGGCTCACATTGGATCGGTTGAATCAGGAAGATCCTCCATTCATCAAAGTCGTAAATTCTCGACAATGGATCCCCGAGGGGGTATGTCCGACACCGGAGGGGTCTATGGCAGGGAGACCCACTCTCACCTTTGTTATTCATCCTCGCAATGGACGTCCTCACCACGATGGTGAAGCACGCAATGCGCGAGTCCATTTTTGAGGGATTTCGGGTCAGTTTAACCGAAGGGGAACACATCCTGGCTCTGCTGTATGCTGACGACCTCTTGATGCTTAGTTCGGGAACGAGTAGTAACTTCCGTACGCTAAAACTCATTTTCTACCTTTTCAAGGGGATGTCAGGGCTTAAAATTAAATATACAAAGAGCGATCTCATTTCCATCAGGCTAGCGAAGATGATGTCAAGGGACCTCGCAGTGATAATGGGTTGCCGCATACACCCCCTCCCTATCGGATACCTCGGTATCCCGCTAGCAGGGAGTAGGCTGAGAAAGGAGGATTGGATCAAACTTATCCAAAAGGTCCAGAACAAGGTGGCCTCTTAGAAAGGTTAATTCATGTCGATGGGAGGACGGATCACCTTACTGAATTCGGTTCTCTCAGCAATCCCGAATCATTGGATGGCAATGTACAACCTCCCAATCTGGGTAATCCGGTACATGAAAGGTAATCGGAGGGATTTCCTGTGGAAAGGAGCAAACCCCACCTCCAAGGCATACAACCTAGTAAAGTGGGAGGTGCTGACCAGACTCAAAGACTTTGGGGATTGGGGTATCCTAAACATGAAAGCTTTCAACGAGGCTCTCCTTGGGAAATGGTGGTAGTGTCTTTTAAAGGGTCAAACTGACATCTGTAGCAAGATTATCATGCATACCTACTTCAGGAATAGGCAAATAAACCCACACAAGCCTCCACCAATTAGGTCATCCTTTTTTCTGAAAAGGGGTAATGGCACAACGAGACCTTACGATGGCAAATATTTTTGCCAACCAAGGAACCGGCGACTCGATCAGAGTTTGGTTCGATAACTGGATTAATGGGCATAGCCCTTGCAGGTAGTTCCCGGAACTCCAAACCCTATGGATAAAGGCAGATCACACGTTCCAGGTGGTACGATAGCTCCAAACCAGTGGATCGCCATTTCTCAAGCTGGGGCCCCTGTCGTAGGGAGCAAAGGTAATGCTGCAAGGGCTGCAAGAGCGCCTTGCGTACCAGGAAACACATCGGGTTGACAATCGGTCATGGAGGCTTTCCCCACCAGTATTTCACGATCAAATCCCTCTACCTCTTCCGTATCGATGGCAGCACAAGGAGCAATATCCCAGCTTCCTTCTGGAAGCAGGCAGCCCCCTACAAGCTCGAGCTCTTTGCCTAGATGGCGCGGGAAGACAAACTCCCCACGATACAAAATCTTTGCAAGCGAAACGGAAAGGGAAACAGGTCACCCTGATATCTCTGTGACGCCCAGGAGGAGACAACCGACCACCTTTTCACCCAATGCTCTTACGCTATGGGGATTTAGGGGCACTTCTTGCAACTGCTGAGGATCACAATCCCTCCCACCACGATACAAGATCTGTGGGGGGATACCTCAATCGAAAAGGATCTGGAAGAGGGCCACAGCAAGGGTTGCAGTTGTTGGCGATGGCTATCACCTGGAACATATGGTTGGAAAGAAATAGGCGTTGCTTCAACAATAAATGACGTGTTTATCAGCGAATCATCCGCCAAGTGAACTTCCTCACCCGTTCGTGGATTGACAGTGCACATCCCTCCAAGCAGACGTAACTCGGTGCACTGAGGGCCCTCATCAATAGTAGCCTCTCTATAACTGGGGAAGTGCATAGTCCGAAGCCCCTTGACACCAATTTTGAAGACGGGACCCCGGACGGTCTGACATCGGAGAACCCCAACCTGGGGGACTGACTCACACCAGGGGATATGCCCTCCATGGGAAGTCCTACTATGGACTACTGTAACCACCCCAACGGGGTTTTGTATTAACGTCTTTATCTTAAATAAATGAATGTGGTTTATCCACTTTTATCAAAAAAAAAAAAAAAGAAAAGAAAAAATGATAATGACCCTAAAGCTAATTTTGGTTTAAATTCAGCTTATACATGGAAAATGTCTTGTTAGGAAGATTATGAATAGCTGTAAAGAATGGTAAAAGCGTTTGTTTCATGTGTGAGAACTGGAAATGTGAAGGCATGTTTTTTGTATTTCACCATATTGGATATGCAATAGGTTTTTTTAATGAAGCGTGTCTATATGGGATGTTCTGTTTTTTCTCCATCAACAAGGAAATTTACGATCTTTTTATTTTTATGGAATGATATTTTCTATGCATCGTATGTATACTACCATGGTTTATGTGGATTTCCTGGTTCAATGGAATGTTATGCTGCCTGGTTTGTGTGAATTTCTATGTCTAATGGAATATTTGCCATACTTTGGCCAATTTATTCATAAATAAGACACAATGAAGCTTATTTAGAAATCCTGGAAACTATCATTTTTCAATCATTTAATGCATATGCTCAACAGTATTGCGATAGATATTATAAACCCCACATAGGGCGACTACTTGACAGGTGATAAGTGTTCATTTGAGCATAATTTTATACTATATTCCTATATGCTTGGCATGTACTTGTGAAGACTTTTTGCCCACAAATACTTAAAATGTATTTATTTTCATCAACATGGCATGATATAAGGACCCCAGAGGAAAGAAAGCATTTCGAGAGAAACCGGGATCCCAGAGCACCCAAAAGGACCCATACAAGCAAACATACGGGCTGACATACGGCCGTATACTAGCCCCTGAAGAGATTACGGGCCAGTATACGGCCCGTATGATAGCTGGTACAATGATTGGCTCGTATATGGGCCTGTATGAAGGTGGCTGGCTCGTATACGGGCTGACATATACGCGTATACGGGCCCGTACATCGTCAATATTAGGCGAATCTGCAGATCTTGAAGGGGGCAAATTGGTAAATCTCACCTTGAAAACCCTAGGGGTATAAAAGCGAACCAAGAGCAGGGTTTTAGGGGGGCTGGGGGAGAGAAAAGAAAACCTTGAGGAAAGCTTGGAGGTCTTGACCTAGAGGCCATTGGAGCAAGAGGAGGGGACACCTTTGGAAGAAGATCAAGAAGCCATCACAGTGATTTCATTGGATTTACATATCATGTCTTCTTTGATTTCTTTCCTCTTTGTTTTGGATTGTTGCCCTCCTACCATGGAGGGCTAATTTTGTAGATGCTTGGATGATTGATGAACCCTTGGACATGATTTAATTAATGTTGATTCTCTATTCTTGAATGCTTGGTTATATTTATTGAGTCTATTGGATGTTTCAATGTGAGTGAATCTCTCTACGTTGCGAGAGCCTGGAGAGATTCTCGTAGTCCATATGGGGGAAGAAGCGAACGCCTCCCCATGTGTAGACCATCTCCAATAGAGGGGATTGTGAGTATACCGGGAACCCGGGTACTAAAGAGAGCGACTCCTTTAGATGAATTATTCCCATAATCCTTCCAAGTAATAGGTTTAAGAACATAATCGGTAAAGGCACTAGGATTAGTAACTCGCCTCTGGGTAAGGGAGTGAAAGCATGATAGGAACCGTTGGCCAAGAATTAACCAAGTGCCGAGATAGAGAATGGCATTCATCCTTTAGAAGTCCAAGGGGGATTCAATTATCCGAGCATCCCCTTCTTACGATTGTTTTACCTTAAGAGCAACCCGATCACTTTGTTCATGATTTCAATTTGATTAGTTTAGAATTTAGTATAATCAACCACCCTAAACCGACTAATTAGTAGAAGAATAGTGGGTACTAGTATTTCCATCTCCCTGTGGATCGACAACCCGACTTTCACGTTCACTTTATTACTTGATACGACCCATACACTTGCGGTTGCATTGCATCAACAGGTAAGTATAGTATAGAATTACTAACTTAGGCTTTAGACTGTGTGCTTAGGGTTTATACTTTTATACTTTGTCATGTTAGTGAGGGTTTATACTTTATAATGCATATTTAGGGCTTAAACTTATATATATACTCTGTGTGTATGAATGTGGGAGGACAGCGCTAGGAAGAACTAGTTGCAGGGACTCGAAGCGTTACTGGTTTCAACTTAGCTTTGAAAAAAAGTCAGAGAAAAATTATTTAATATAAATTGGAAGAAATTTCCCAATTGTCTGCTGCCATTTGCCTTCATTAGAGAGGTTGTGTTTTTTTTTTTATCTCTTTGATGTGTGCATTATATTTATTTTCGAGCTTATCTCTCGTAGTGTTTTGTTGTAACTTGAGTCGGTTGAGATTGGTGGCTTGTTTAGTATTTGATTGATAAATTGTTCTGCAATGCTAGATTGATATCACTTTTTCTAGATTCACCTTGAATTTAGGTATGGGGTTTTTTCTATGTATGTGGATTTCTGGAAGTTATTTTAAGTGTAATTTGGTGCGATCATGTTTGCTTTTGATTTGGGAGTTTGATGCAAATGTCAAAGGGTTACTGCATTTGAATGTCAGTGGCAAGGCTTTAATTTGTAGCCTTGCTATGTTATCAGTTTATAGGGAACCGAGTGTATTGGAATATTGTGTGCTCCAAAGATGAGGCGTTTTGCTAATATAGTTGATTTTTTTTGGATGATTTGATAAGAAAAATACTCATTTATTATTATTTACTTTTTGAACAGGTTGTATATTTCTTTATATTTATTTATTTATTTTGTTGCTGAAGAGGCCCCTTCAAATGTTATGAAAAAAAAAGGTTGTTGATGCAAAGCAGTTATTGAGAGTCATTAAAAGGCCTAGATGAAAAATTTGCTAGATCGAAAGGAGACTTTGTTTCTTCTCTTTCTTTTTGGGATCAATTTCTGGACTAAATTGATACTGATAAAATGTGTTGGATGCGAAGTTAAATTATTTTGGGAAGAATAGAGACATATATTTTGAATGATGTGATCATGCAAGTATCAAAGAATTTATTTCACAACTTCTTTAATTTATGATTACAATATTGACCATGAAAAGTGAAAAAAATTTAGCAATCAATTACACATCACAACCAGAAAAAATAATATAAAATTGAAAGACATTTACAAGGCTCTTCCTTTATGCAATGTGTAAATTTGAACTTAAAGTAAATATTTCAGAGGTTGTTAAAATCTACTTTTTTTTCTTGTTAAATTGTGGATAAACAATGTATTAGTATTGAACATTAATTAACTACCAAAACTAATTACAAAATGTTTAAAATTATTTTCATGGTTTGTTAACATAATTTCCAATTTTAATTTAACATGAAACGTAATTTGCATATTCATTATAAAGGTCCTGCAATCTTAAAACGAAATTTATTTAAGAAAAATGTTTCTAATGAATACAACTAAAACTCGAATAATAAGTAGGTCTTTTAATTAGTTTCAAACAAGAATTTAATTAGAAAAAAGCTAATTAGTCTTTCATAGAATAGATGCGTCTGTGAACATTTAAATAATAAGTTGATTGCAGATTGGGTTCTGGTCTTCACATTGTGGGTCCGAGCCTATGTCACACCAAAGATTGTTGTTTTGGGATCCAATTTGAATGGACTCGGACCTAATATCTAGGTGTCCGGACCTTAAAAATTAAAATTAGGGTTCGGTGTGGGTTCAGTTATATACATATTGGGTTCAAGTCTTCACAATATGAGTCTGAGCCTATGTCACACCCAAGATTGTTTTTTTGGAATACAATTTGAATGGACTCGGACCTAATATTTAGGTATCCAAACCTTAAAAATTAAGGGGCTGTTTGGTTACCTGTAAGTAGCTGTGAAGTAACTTGTTTTACAGGTAAATCTTATTTTTGGGTGTTTGGTTTGCTGTAAAAGGTTCACTTACATGTAATTTGTTTTACATCTCAAGCCACTTTTGCTGCATTTCAACTTACGGCCAATTTGGCCGCGAGTTGAAATGCGGTAAAAGCATTTGATTAAAATAACCCCTCAATTTACCAAATTTATTATAGGGATTTTTTTGCAAAATTCTCAAACTTTGTAATGTTTTTGCAGAAAAATCCAAAAAAAATAAAAAAATAATATTTATTTTTTTGGAGGGTGTATGTACAGAGCAGACTTTCTAAAATTGATGTCATTTTGCAGAAAACCCCCTCAATTTATCAAAATTATTACAAGGGTCTTTAAGCAAAATTACATAACTTTGTATCATTTTTTTACCAAAAATTTCCAAAATCCAAGTGTCTTTTGCAGAAAACCCCTACATTTACCAATATATATAAAAAAAATGGATAATAGGGATAACATCACCACTTACTTTATTAGAAAAACTTACATTAAACCAAACAGTGAAAAATTAAATACATCATTTTCATCTACAATAAACCAAACCACCTTGATGTAAATTAAAATACAGTAATTTAAGTTACATGTAATTACACTTCTTACAATCGTAATTTGAAATACGAAACCAAACAACCCCTAAAATTAAGGTTGGTTATGTACATATTGGGTTCGAGTCTTCACAATATAGGTCCGAGCCTATGCCACACAAGAGATTGTTGTTTTGGGACCCAATTTGAATGGACTTGACCTAATATCTAGGTGTCCTGACCTTAAAATTAAAATTTGGGTTCTAATATACATATTGGGTTCAGGTCTTCACAGTATGGGTCTGATCCTAGGTCACACCCAAGATTGTTGTTTTGGGACACAATTTGAATGGACTCGGACCTAATATCAAGGTGTCCGAACCTTAAAAATTAAAATTTGGGTTCGGTTCAGTCATGTACATATTAGGTTCGAGGCTTCACAATATGGGTCCGAGCCTATGTCACACCCAAGATTGTCGTTTTGGGACCCAATTTGAATGGACTCAAATCTAAAATCTAGGTGTCCTGACCTTAAAAATTAAAATTGGTTCAAGTGGGTTCTCATGTATATATTCAGTTCGAGTCTTCACAATATGGGTCCGAGCCTATATCACACCCAAGATTGTTGTTTTGGGACCCAATTTGAATGAACTCGAAACTAATATCTAGGTGTTCGGACCTCAAAATTTAAAATTTGGGTTTGTTGTGGTTCGGTAATGTACATAATGGGTTTGGGTCTTCACAATATGGGTCCGAGCCTAGGTCACACCTTGAATTGTCGTTTTGGGACCCAATTTTAATAGACTTGAACCTAATATCTAGGTGTCCATACCTTAAAAATTAAAATTTGGGTTCGGTTCACATGTAATCACGCTTCAACCCGGTCCCGCCCTACAAGACGCTTGACAGGCATTTTACGCGTGCTTATACGGTCGCCCCTATAAGCACGCAAGGCTCAGAAACATAAGCAGATAATCAATACAGAGTTTTAATCAGCGGAAGAAAATATATAAGGTTAATACAAAACCCTAACAGGTCCTGAATGACACAAGAAATCCTCACTCAGAAAGGAATAGAGGCCCACCTGCATTTCAACATATCTCCGACGCCAGCTTAGGGCTGCCCCGCGGAAGCTTCCCTCCCCCGAGTCCCGCCCTAGCTACTGCCGTCACCTGGGAAAAACATCAAGCAACCAAGTGCATGAGCCAAAGAAAGGCCAAGTAGGATTGCACATAAATCAATAAAGGTGGCGAAAGCCATAAGCAAAGAACAGAATAACGCAAGTGCAAATATGCAAGTGAAATAACATCACGAGCCAATAACAAGTCACTGGAATGCGGATAAATCCACAGATGTACTCAATCTCTGGCATATGTGATATTAAGATGTCTACGACATCAACGACGCCATCAACATCATCTTCGGCCTAAGCCGGATAGCGCTATAATAATCATGTGCACATGCGCATACGGGCTTAAAATGCCACTCTCCTCGACCGGTGCCAGCGGTGGCCGTGATATTATACGCCCTCTGCCGGGGCATCCATCCGATGGAGCATCAAGTGCTCGTGGCCAGATATTATACGCCCTCTGCCGGGGCATCCGTCCGATGTATCATGCCTGAAAGTAAGAGATTGCTAGTACAAATACCTAACAACATGTATACATATATATCCAAGGCAACAACATCTTGAATATATAATAATCAGTGACCTCATCGAGATCGGAAGCCAATACGTATCTAAGGAAAGTCTCAACTCAAATACGTATATAAAAGCATGAAAGAAACAATCTCCTCGAGATATAAAGCCGATACATATGAGGAAACCCATCTCGAATATGTATTGGGAACCTCTCGAGGAAATAAGAGCACGAAATCAAAAGCAAGGTAGAAGGAAGGAATAATCAATGCAAAGAATAGAATATCGACAGACTGCTATGGAGTACCACCCCCCCTTGACCATCACAGGTGCAAGTAGGATGCCAGAGGGTACTCCACTGACCATACGCCATGGAGTATTACTCCTACTGGCCATATGCCATCACCTCCTGGCCATCCCAAAACAACAACACAAGAAGAATGTCAAGGGGTACTCCCTCAAAGCAGATCATATCAAAACATACAAGCTCACAAATGCAGCAAGAATAACATGTCAACAGACAGAGCAGGTATCAAAAGATGGACTCCAACATCCATCTAGCACAATATCAACAAAAATCAATAGAATGCTATGAGTTAGAACTACTCACACAGCATCAAAGGCCATACATCCTACCTTATTCACCTCCAGGACCTACTCGGGTCCGAGCCTTCCATTGAGGTCCTCAATCACCTCACCACGTCCTAAACATGGTAAATGTTCGTCACATAACATTTCATATCAAAAGGAATGCATTACATGCATTAAATCACCCTACTTGTGAACTTACCGAAATGTCGTCTTTTAAATTCGTAACCGATGGATCCGGGCTCTTAGATTCCTGCCCGCACCATTTTTACTAGTTTAAATATACACCCGAACTATCGGGATGATCGGAATCAAATTCCCAGTCTTTTTGAAATCATTTGAGCTATAGTTCACTCTTCATTCGGCAGCTACAGTAACCACGTAAAACAAGAACTTGGAACTTCAAATTGAAGCTCCAAACCTTCACCATTCCATTCCAATCTCTCGGTATATTATATTCATAATATTGTCTTTCATTTTCATCATAATTGGGCTCATTATCATCTCTTATACGGCCCTTAAAAAAATGAACAAAAATCCATGTTCTGCAGTGCTACAGTAACTCCTGCAAATTCCTTTCACTTGGAGTTCAATTCTCTTCAATAAATTTCTAAACTTGGAATCCAATACTTGCATTTCTCAAACAATACATAGGCATGTTTATTCTTAATACAACAACACATTCATCACAATTTCCTTGATCTTGCAATCATAAAAGTATGCACACTATCAAACCAATTTGTCAAGCTTCCTCATTATCTAACTTAACCTTGGAAACATTATATCAAACACATGATTAATGTAATCGCCTTTTGATTAGCTAGTTCATTTAAGTATTTCCACAAATATTGCAACAAGATTTGTGATGCATGGTTTCAATAGAAAATTCGACAGAGTTTGCTTTGTATTTAGGGCTTTAATTCCTATACAAACACCCATCCATCATACGTAACTTCCATAACTTATATATTCATCAATTCATACACAAGCATGTCCATCATACAACAACTAGAATTTTTAAGGAAAATCATGAAGAGCATTAACCATGCTCATAACAAAACTCACAATGAACTATTAACTTGAATTCCCTTACTAGCCATGGGAACATGGGAGATGAATCAAATAAAAATCCATGGAATAAAAATCATGTAGGCCCAATTTATCATCCAAGGGTTCTATGAAGCTCAATAGGTTTCATACTTGCCATAGTCCTTAATATACCATGAAGAGAGTAAGAGTTCAACTTTATCAATTGAAAACCCATGAAAATCTGCATATTAGACTCCAAATGGAGATCAAGTGAATTAAATCCACTACTCAACCAACCCTTACCTTCAAATTAAGCTTAATGTAAAGGATTGATGAGTATTCCTCCAAAATCCTCAATGTGCTACAGTATTTCTATGCTCTTGCCCGTGAGAGTGAGAGAGAGTGAGAGAAAGAAATGAAACTTTTCATTCTCTCATTTCACTTAAATTGTTAAGTGTTGGCTTGAGGGACAAAATGGTCATTTTGCCTCTCAAGCTTCATTACCTCATTTAATCTTATAATTAAAATTCTTTTCATTCACACCCTTGAATTCTTATAAAATCTCATGATGAATTAAAGTTATTTCATTTGCAATTTAGTCCTATGTTTTATTTCTCTCCTTTTGTCACACTTGGTTTATTAATTTACCTAGGTTTCCAATTAACCCCATTTTTGCATCTAAACCTTCTTTCCATTTTTATCATTTAAATACAAGTTCATAACTTTCTCAATAATTAATCTGATTTAATTAGTACTTAATTAAATCTGGATTAATAAGACCTTTATAATTTTTCCCAAATTTCATCACTTACCATATTAAATTACTATTTAATAAATTCTAGAAATAAATAAATAAAAATTCTTATTTATTTCGGGGCGGGTTTTACATGTACATATTAGGTTCGAGTCTTCACAATATGGGTCCGAGCCTATGTCACACTCAAGATTGTTGTTTGGGACCCAATTTGAATAGACTCGGACCTAACATCTAGGTGTACGGACTTTGAAAATTAAAATTTGGGTTCGGTGTGAGTTCAGTACATATTAGGTCCGAGTCTTCACAATATGGGTCAGAGCCTATGTTACACCCAAGATTGTTGTTATGGGACCCAATTTGAATGTACTCAGACCCAAAAATTAAAATTAGGGTTCGGAGTGGGTTCGATCTTGTACATATATATTGGGTTCGAGTCATTGCAATATGGATACGAGCCTATGTCACACACAAGATTGTTGTTGTCGGACCCAATTTAAATGGGCTCGGACCTAATATCTAGGTGCCCGAACCTTAAAAATTAAAATTGGGTTCAGTGTGGGTTCGGTAATGTACATATTGGGTTCAGGTCTTCACAATATGGGTCCGAGCCTAGGTCACACCCAAGATTATCGTTTTGGCACCCAATTTGAATGGACTTTGACCTAATATCTAGGTGTCCGGATCTTAAAAATTAAACTTTAGTTCGGTTATGTACATATTGGGTTCGAGTCTTCACAATATAGGTCTGAGCCTATGTCACACCCAAGATTATTGTTTGGGACCCAATTTGAATGGACTCGGACCTAATATCTAGATGTTTGGACCTTAAAACTTAAAATTTGGGTTCGGTATGGGTTCAATTATGTACATATTAGGTTCGAGTCTTCACAATATGGGTCCGAGCCTATGTTACACCCAAGATTGTTGTTTAGGGACCTAATTTGAATGGACTCAGACCTAATATCTAGGTGTCCGGACCTTATAAATTAAAATTTGGGTTCGTTGTGGGTTTGATCATGTACATATTGGGTTTGAGTCTTCACAATATGGGTCGGAGCTTATGTGACACCCAAGATTGTTGTTTTGGGACCCAATTTGAATGGACTCGGGCATAATATCTAGGTGTTCGGACCTTAAAAATTAAAATTTGGGTTCGGTGTGCTTTCAGACACATACATATTGTGTTCAAGTCTTCACAATGTGGGTCCGAGTCTATATCACTCCCAAGATTATTGTTTTGGGTCCTAATTTAAAATGTTAATTAAAAAATTGAATAATTTGGAAAAGTTATAACATTTAATATAAGAACTAGATTAGTGTTTAATATAAATAATTAGTAATGTTTTAAGAGATTGATATATATTTTAGTTATAATTAAATAATTTTATTAACATAAAAAAATATTTAATTAATTTTTTAATATTAAAAAAATACTTTTTAACTAATTATCATGTGACTGGCCCAAGGGTCACAATTATCACGTTATCATAACGTAGTGACTATTTCACGGTCTTTTAGAATGCACCCTATGAAACCCTAGAAAAATATATAAAGTTTTTTATTTGTCACCCCTTGAAAAATAGTCAAATCACTCATAGCCCCTTTACTTTTCAATAATATCCTATAACCTATTATTTTATTTTATTTTACTTATCACCCCTTGAGGTAGTTCTCTCAAGCAAATGTTTCAAATAATGTAAAATCCAGGATTTTTGGAGGATTATTTTTTTTCTGAAGTGGAGTTGACTAATAAATGATAGTTTCCAAGGTTGGAGTTAAATGAAATTTTAATTTGAATAAACCTCTAATTATAACTTTAATTAATGAATTAATTAAAGAGACCTCTTGAATTTGGAAATTATTGGGTTTTAAAAGAAAAGAAGGATTAATTTAAAAATAAGATGGGATATTAGTTTTGAATATATATATACATGATGTAAGTATGGGATGTATTTGAATTCAAATATTTAAGAAGGAAACGATTTGATTGATGGATGTTAGATATATATATGGTATATATTTATGGAGGTTGGCTAGAGAGTCATGAGACAACTTATATATATGGTTATATATATATATAGTAAGATATATAAATATGAATGTAATGAGAGAGTTTAGAGAGAATAAATAAAACAAAAGGGTACATAGAGAGGTGGGAAAGGGGATTCGAACTCAACACCCCAAATGGGCTTAGTGGGCCTTAACCACCAGGCCATTATATTCTATCTATAGAAATAGATGAGTTTAGTCATTTAAGGTAGAAATGACAAAGGATCACAAAGGAAGGCCCCACAAGTAGAACTAGGGCCCGTTAGAGCATGCATTGAAAATATAATGCTCATAGATATGTATATTTATAGAAATTGTCTTTATCAGATATTGACGTGGATGCGTCGGGAAGTCCCGTGGAATACGAGACTCTGTGATTTTAGGTAAGTACTTATGCCTTGTACCCCCAGTCATTTATTGATTGGTTTCTTGACTTTTTGATTGAGCAAGTAAGTGCTCTTGCCTTGATCTACTCTTCGGAGTTTCTTGTTATGTCTTTATTGTGACATTCTGCTTGATGTTCATACATGCTCCTATGATTTGTTGGAATCTTTATTTAGCATGTTTGATTATTTCGGGATGTTGGAATCCCTACTTGTTCTGTTCTTCGTCCCGGATTCAGTGGAGCAGGTGAGCTCCGGATTTTGCGAGAGCGTTGGGGACGGGACACCCTCACGCTCCGCGACTCCCCGACAGAGGGATAGTACTGCTTGTCCCCGCTGGGGCCAAAATACCACCTGGCCAGGTAATTCGACATGTAGAGAGCTGGCGCTACCTATCGGCTATTATGCGACTGGGGAAGCGTAGGCTTAACCGGACGGTCGCTTTCTCGGCCAGGTTGTTGATGTGGTACCCAATCGGGAGACGTTTGTGGAGCTTCCATTGGAACTCATAGCTAGGAGTCGTTATCTTGTTTGTTTTTGTGATAGACTCCTAGGGTTTGTTATGAGGGGCGTGCCCCGAGCTTGATTTTGATATTCATGATTTATTGATATCATATTTTCTTGAACCCTGTAGGGATACTTACTGTGCTTTCCATTCGAAAGCTCATGCACTTGTTTTCTTCCTGTTTACAGATCCTGAGGCGTAGGACCCTAGTACGCAGGAGCCGATCGTGGGTCGGGTGGATTGCTGAGGTCTGAGGACCCTATTTTTCTTTTCTTGTTCTGAGTGAGACTTTTTATAGGTCCCTTGTAGGGCCTAGTATTTGTAGGGTATATGAACCCTTGTTATTATTTCCGCTGAACTCTGTTATTTTTTAATAAATTAAGTTGTTTATTTGCATTATCTGCTTTACTCACTTAGGCCTTGTATCTGAGTGGGGTCCGCCTCTACTCGGCTACGGCCGGTCTGCACACGTGCCCGAGGTCCCGGGATCGGGTCGGGGCGTTACAAATAATATATAAAAACTATTTAAAAAACAACGTAAAAGGCAAAAATATCCTATTTTTTTATAATTGATATTTACCATGACTAATAAACAATTAAGAAGTTCTGAAAATGTTTAAATAAATTATGATTTTTTTAATGGAGTTATAAGGATCCAAATGTTTAATATCAATTCAAATTATATCGAGATGGTGGGGTTTGAGTTCTTTGAGAGGCATAATAGCATCTAGGGAGTTATGGAATGAAAGGGGTAAGAGCCTCATTGAAAGTAAATCAAGGTCTAGTGACTTAATTTGGGGCCCCATTAAGTTCATAGTTTTACACCTTCCAATTGTGACCCAGGTTGTGGCCTTGGAAAAACTCTCTTCAGTTCTATATAATATAATTATATAGTTGCCATATATATATAGTGAGAAAGAGAGAGAAAGAGCATGCACATTCCTCAGTACTTTCCTCTCATACACCTTGTTCAACTTCACAATGTTCTTTAATTTGTCTGTCAGATATGGCTTTCTTTTCTTCCGGGGTGAGTCCTAAGGTACAACTCTATGCAAGCATCTAACATATCATTGTAACACTAGAAAAACTTGAGAAATCAATCAGCCTGCCTAGGTCTAGCAAGCCAGAGAAAGCTGAGAACACGGAGACGATGAAAATACTCCGCAATGGCGAGGAAGCCCCGAGCAGCTTGCCTGCTTGTCAAGATCTGGTGCAGCCTGTGCAGTGTTTGTTGCCTCAAACCATCTGCCTTTAAACATGAACAATCTTTACATCAACATATATATATATATATATATATATATACCAAGTCGATCTGTCTTAATTTCACGAAGAAAAATGGAGAAGAAGTAGGTTGAAAGTAAAGTAAAAATTAGGTGAACAACTAAGACTATAGTTTAACATCATGGAGGTGTTGACAATATGCATACTTGTCTAACAAAAGACTCAAAGGAGGAGAGCTTGTTCATTGCAATGGCCATTTGATCCATGTAATCAGCCATGTTTGACGGGAAGCTCAATGCTTCAGAGAGAATGGTGTTAGATAGAGATTGTTGAAGGGATTCAAGTCCTTGGCTCAGAGATTCTTCATTCTCTTGTGCTGATTGTTGTAGGTTGTATATTTGAAGTAATTGCTGCTCTGTCAGTGGCTCCAAACTGCTCAAAATGATCTACAAAAGTTCAACAAAAATCACAAGAACATATTCATTAGACATAATACTAATAATAATCATGTATATATAGTTCCCTCTTGTTCAATTAATGTATTAGTATGTGATCAACTAATCAGCTTCAAATACCCTTGTATGTGAATCCCCATTTTGCCCTCACCATATTATTATTATTATTATTATTATTATTATTATTATTATTATTATTATTTATCCAAAATTTATATGCAAGGGCGTTTTGGGAAAATGTGGCATAATTATTTTTTGATATTAAAATTTAATTAGTTTTAATATAACATTTATTTTAATTTGCTCAAAATTTTATATACAAGGGTATCCGGAAAGAGGTGTCTTTCCCGATTCCCAAGTTGGTGGGAATGTTGAGTAAATTGGGAATGTGCATTCCCATCACATTCCATCAAGCTAATAAGTAGACTAAACGGGAATGTGATCACATTCCCGCCACATTCCTAGTGAATGTGATCACATTTCCAACCTAGCAAAATTTCACATAAGTGTAAGGTATAACCTTTCCATCAATGGTGTGACCTTCCAATCACTTGCCCATTTTGTTCTATTTCAGTTATTTGTAAAACTTTCTATTAATAAAAACTATAATTTGAGCTTATTTTGAGCTATTTTTATTTTTTTTAAAAAAATCCTTGTATTAAGTAATTATTTAATAGTTGTTGAATTGTAGAAGTCTTTATAGGTGTTCAATTTTATTTTTATTTTATTTTCTCTTCATCCTGTTAAAAGATGATATAAATTGATACAAAGTAAAATCTCTTGTCGACATGTGACATGATCTTGTACACTCTAACAAATTGTGGGCTGCTACTTAGATCGTCACTACCTAGTATCAATAGAGAACATCACAGTAATGACCGAGATCACTGTCCGCCATCTCGTGGTAATGGCTGAAATCAATACTATTGTTCCTCGGGGACTATAAAAGGAACGAAGAAGTGACTGTGTATTAAACTCTCTCGTCTGATATACTCCACTCTCCATATTAAACTCTCTTCTTCCAATCTTCTCTCATTCCTTCTTCATTAAGCTCATTCTCTTATTGATTTGAGTGTCGGAACTACCCAAGAGAATGAGTGCTCACCCCTTTACTTTCTATCTCTATGGATCTTGTTCCCTACTAGGAGTGACTTCCAAAGATCTAGTTTCAGGAGAAGACAACCATCCCAAAAAAAAGAAAGACATCCATAACATTGAATCTTTTCCCAATTATTTGTTCAACCAAAATATTTTTCGTTGGTTAGTAATTATGATTTGCCTAAATTCCTAACAGAGACGGATCTTAATATCAACATAAATAAAATGATAAATTTTGTAATTTTAGAGTACTCCATTGTTTCCTTTAATTTCATCTTGTGTATATAATTTTTATAAATATAATATACACATAACTTATAGTAATATTTAATTATAGATTCTTTGAATAGTGTCCAAATTATCTATAGGTCCTTAGGGGTGTGTAGGGGTGTAGTGTAAATATGTAATAATATTTTGGGTGTGTGTGTTTTGGGTAGAGAATAGTGTCAAATAGTGTTAGGGACATATAGATAATTTCCCTAACTTATATATAGTTAAAGGTTAGTTTAGTCATTTAAGAATCTTTTTCCCAATAACAGCCGGAAGGTGACGCGCACGTGTGTCATTTTTGACACGTGTCCGTACATATAGACCAAATCCCTCCTCTGAGTAAAGAAATTTATATAGTAAATTTTTTACAATGGCCATAAAGACCGCCAAGGAGGGCTGCTATGCGGCCGCTAAGCGCCTTCCCCATCACCTTGTAAGGAGAGAGCCTCGAACCCGCGCCGCACCCGTGCAGACACGCAAGTCAAGGCCAACGCCTTAACAAGGGAACCCGGTACCAATAGACCCGTGGGTCGTTGGTTATATATAGTAAAACTTGTATATTTATAATTCATATCTCTAATTAAATTTTCCCATTTGTGATAGTTTATGATTTTTTTCATACGTTTTTTTTTTTTCTATTTTTTCTATTTTTCTTTCCTAAAATGAAGTAATTCTATTTATTTATTGGTTTGATTCATTCATTAAAAAATTATGACTTAAATTAAAACACCAAATTAACTTCAAACTCTAAAACAAAATGAAGGTGATATGTCAAACCTTTATGTTAGTCAACAATATATATTATAAATTTGGTTAATTCTCATTCATAGTCCAAAAATACTAAAAGATAAAATTTTTATTTTGTTGTCTAAGTATATCATCATATTTATTTAATTATTATTTATAATTTATAATTAGTGGTGTTTTATATGTATATAATTTTTTTTTTCATTTTTTGTCTCATAAGGGGCTCGATTTCGAGACTCGTCTATGAAAATTGAGGCCCATTTCTTATTAAGAGAATCCTATACCAATAGACCTAAAGATCATTAGTGGTGTTATGTATTTTTAAAAAAAATTATAAAAAATATATGTTATTCCAAAACTGTCCTACTCTTCAGTCATATACTTATTATCTCTTTCTTAACATCAAACTGTTAGCTTTATAAACAAAAATATACAAATTGTTGACTGGTGCAATATTTTAAAGATATGGAATCAGGGTTTTTTTTTTGTCCTTTCCACATATAGTATATATATTAAATTATGAAAACCCCCTGATACTATTCATGCATTGTTTCCCACCCAAAATCCCCACCCAAAACTCTATTTATACTAAATCCCTACACCCCCAAGGACCCTAATGCCTTGTTTGGTTGGGGGTTATCCCCCGAACACAGTTTTTCATGAAAAAGTTTTTCCCACCAAAATCTTTAATTAAGATTTAAAAATATAACCCACCAATATATAGTCCACATATCACTATCTTATCATTAATACCTTTACTTTAAAATTTCCCTTCAAAAATTTCAAAACTTTTCAAAACTTATTCCTAATCTCAAGTGAGGATAATACAAACAGTAGGGGAGGTGGTTTTGGCAATTATCATCCTTTAGGGGGTGCAAATAAAAAGGGTATTTCTTAAATACTAATGACCACGTACAATGGTGAGAACTTCTATTCAATCCATACGGTTGGAAATCCTTCAAGCATGCTCCAGGGGCCATAATGGGAGGTGATTGGACCGAAACAATGTTCCGGCCTGATGTTATCTGGTCTCTCTCTATATATATATATATAGGGGGCCAGTAATCCACGGACGTCCCTAGATTTTAAATCTAGGGACGTCCACACAATAACCGTTGGATTAAATCCAATGGCTAATATATAAGTCATGCTTTCGCTCCTTCACCTTCGCTACGTTCTACAGCTTTTACCTGTCCCTCTTCTTCGACCCGATCTCGCCCTTCATCCTCGCCTCCGAGAGGTCCATCCTAGCCTGGTTCGCCACCTCTTACTGTGAATTCTGGCGGAGATACTAGAAGTACTCGTGGCCTTGCAGGTCGCCCATTTAGCCGCTTCACGCCGCCAGCTGTAGATCAAGAGGCCTAATTGGTTGAGCTCCAACTGAACCTTCTCGAAGACTTCTTCTTTGAAGGACTTGGTGCCTTTGAAGATCTCCTCCATAGTCATGGAGGCAGCGAGGACACGGGTCTCGCCTTTGATGTTTGCTAATTGGTTTGTTTTGTTTTAGATATGTTTGATTGTTCTGCTTTTCATTCTGATGTTTAACTTTGTTGCAATAAAAAGAAATTGATGACCTTGTTCTGTCTCAATTTTTTTATTTTTATTTGAATATTTAGTAAAAACTGATGGGTTTCACATGACTCCAACGACCAACCAATATTTCCAGTGTTTCCCAAAAATCACCTCGCTCTAAACTCATCGCATCGCAGAAAGTAATCGCACCGCAATCAAGGTAATCAAACACTAATTTTCAAATTTACTTTTACTCTAAAAGAGCAAAGTAATCTCAAAGATATATAATTTCATTTACATAGGCTGCAGTTATGAACTACATAGGATTCTTTTTTTTTCTCTTTCTTAAACAATTTGAAACTCCAAGCTCTGTTTCTATCCAGAAAAAATAGAGGCAGATGATAGAGTGGAAATGAAAGATCATTGTGTTATCTTCCTTACATAAGGGTTAAAAATTTTAGATCTCAAAGTTGTAACAGAGCAACATATATAATATCAATTTACGTTTATTAAATGAGAAAAGAAAGGAAAGGACAACCGGAGTGCAAGTGATACAAACTGACAAATAACAAAGTTACGAGATTTGCATCAAGAGATGCAAACTAAAACAGTCCCTCAGTGAAAGCAACTCCAGTGGACTTGAGCCAAGATCCGCCTTGGATAAGCCCGGACTTTGACGTCAGTGACCACTTTATATCCACTCAAGTTGACCCTCCTTCCCATGCCGGCGCCTGGCCCCGTGTTCATATACTCCCCGTAGAACAAGGTCTTCAAAGCGAAGTCACTACTCCACTCCAACCACCCCTTGGGATTGTTGTGGGGAGAGATGAGGCAAGCGTAATTGAGGAGGCTGTTGTCGTCGTCTTCGGCGCTGTCGAAGTGGGGCCGACGTTGAACACAACGTGGAGGATGATTCTGATAAAGGGGAGCTTCTCGGCGCTCATGGCTTTGACTTTGGACCCGACTAGGCTACTCTGATGCTTGAGCTATAGCCGTTGGATCAAAATCCAACGGCTTATCTAGAGACGTCCCTAGATTTCAAATCTAGGGACATCCCTAGATGACTTATTGCCATATATATATATATATATATATATATATATATATATATATATAATATACAGCCGGCCTTAACACTGTGTAAATAAGGTTGGTTTCCATTTCGGCACTTGGAGTATATTTGAAGGATTTCCAACCGTACGGATAGGAAGATTATCGAAAAATAAGTTAACATGTCCATTTTTATATAATTTGGTGACCATTTAGGCCTCCCACTTAATGGTTCTTAATTTTTAGAAATCTGAACGGTTCAGAATTTCAACCATTAAGTGGGAGGATTAAACGGTCAACAAATTGTATGAAAATGAACTTACTAGTTTATTTTTTGATGATCTTCCCATTCATACGGTTGGAAATCCTTCAAATATGCTCCAAGGGCGAAATGGTATGAATCGATTTCATTAAATGATCCCACCTACCACGCATCGACGCCTCTCTCTCTCTCTCTATATATATATATATATATATATATATATATATATATATATTTTATATATGTTATATATATATGATTTATAAGAAATATGTAATATATTATCTTTAATATTATCTATTATATAATATAGATTATAATATCTGATATATATTATATAGATAAAGACTGCCCAAATTGTCAATAGGTCCCTTGTGGGGGTGTTTAGGGATTTAGTGGAAATAGTATTTTTGGTGGGTAGGGTATAAAGGTAAATAATGCCCAAATAGTGCTAGGGACTAATAGATAATTTTCCCTATATTATATCATATAATCTATGCTATATATTATATTATATATTATATAATAGATAATATTAAAGATAGTATATTCATATATCCAATAAATTATATATAACATATATAAAATATATTATATTATATTATATTATATATATATAATATAATTTAGAAGTGATACAATCAGGCGGCTATGGCGGGCCTGATAATATTACTTCTATAGACTATTATATATATAATATAGAGGTAATTATCAATTAGTCCCTACATTATTCATACATTGTTTATCTTTTCAAAACACACACCCAAAACCCTATTTATACTACACCCCTACCCAAGGACCCTAGGAGGATGAAATGAATAGTGCTAGGGACCTATAGGTATTTTTGGCACTATTCAAGGGACCAATTGTTCATTATCTATATAATATAAACTATATATCAATATCTATAAAATCTATATATATAAAATAATAATAATAATAACATATAGAAGTGATAGAATCAGGTAGCACATGACGTCTACCGATTCTATAAGATAATATGTCAATTTTTATATAATTTGGTGAAATAATGGTTGTTCATCTTTAATAATGAAATTTAAATAATTATAAACAGCGAAGATTTCTATAAAATTTCACCATTAAAGATGAATGACCAGTTTTTCATCAAATTGTATGAAAATTAACATATTATCTTTTTTTCCATATTCTTTCAATCAGTACAGTTGGATTTATAGAAAAATATCTGAAAATGTCCTAAATGAAGGCAATCTTATTTTAGCTAAAGTAAGGTCGGCCTCATAGTATTAGGCCTATATATATATATATATATATATATATATATATATATATATATATAGAGTACTGATGTTATCCGCCTACCAAGTAACATCATTTCATTTTAAGGCCGCTACCGGATTTGTTTGGCATGGAGCATGTTTCTGCTGGATTTTTAACCGTATGGATGGGAAGATCATCTAAAAATAAGTTAACCTGTCAATTTTCATACAATTTGGGAACTTGTAAGGTCTTCATCTTAACGGATCAAAATTTATAGGAATCTAAACGGTCGAGAGTTTCAACCGTTAAGTGGGAGGATCAAACGGTTACCAAATTGTATGAAAATTGACATGGTAGCTTATTTTTAGCAGATCTTCCCATCCATACTAAAAAAAATCTTTCAAACATGCTCTAGGGGTGATAACATGCTGCGTCGATTTGAACAATGATCCGCGTACGCATGTTATCAATCTTATATATACATATATATATATATATATATATATATATATATATATATATATATAGATATAGGGGTAAAACTGGAAGATCAAATGGTGATCAAGAATGCTTTCTCCCGGAAACGCCTTCTTCCGAAGCGTACCAAGCCCGAAGCACCCTAAGGACCGAAGTCCCTCAAATATGGCCCTTCGGTTCGGTAGAGCAGGACGAAGCACTTAGAAGCCAACTTCGGATCAGAAACACAAACTACATATCTAGCGGCTGCCGGGTCGACAAGTGGCCTCACAGGATTTAAATGCGAGGATCACGACTAAGAATGACAAGTCAATCGTGCGCGAGATGTGAGGGTTGATATCGCGGTAATGGCGTGGATTCGAGAGGAAAAAGCGAGATGCTCCATCCTAAGCTTCCCTGTTAAAAGGAGCGTGAAGATAAGCTGAAGAGGGACAGATAACTCCCAGGATACTCCCTTGTCTATGAGGGCTTCCCACTGTTCTTTTCTTGTCTTTTTGCAAACTGGAATGTATTGGGAGAAAGAGCTGTAAACGAGAAGTGGATAGTGGATTCTCACTTCCTCAGAGGGGGCACGTGGTTTTTCCCATTTCCAAGGGTTTTCCACGTTAAAAATCGTGTCTCTTCTTGAATATTGATCTTCCCCTTTCTTCTTTATTTCTCCTTAGCTTAACGTCCCCATCTTTTATAAATTCATCCGTTAGAGTGAGGTTGAGAGCAAAATCGATTTTCACCCTAACAGTTTGACACCGTCCGTGGTGACACGAACAAAAAGTTTCATGGCTACCACTAGGAAATCGAAGAAACTCCTTCAAGATCAGCAAAGGGAAGCATGGCCCTTTAACGCGATCTCTAAAGAGGGAGCCCCCACAAATTCTTGAACATGAACCCCTGACAGCTGAACCAGGTCCCCAGATCGGAGGGACAGACAAGGAGCCACAAGAACGCAGACTCCAAGCCATGGAAGAAAAGCTTGAACGATTGGCGCAAGTCATGGAGGTGGTGGAGTAGAACACCTCCCATGCAGGAGCTCCCTCAACTTCAGCCCCACGCTCGGAGGGACGAGGGAGGTCTGTCACTCGCTCGACCACGAGGAGCCGGAGGAGGACAGGAGAACAGGGTGTAAGTCCTACCCCCTCCTACAGCAGGTCCCGATCTTCACCTTCAGGCAGGGGGTACAACCGAAGAGGAACATCTAGGCGGCCAAAGCAACACCCCACCAGCCTAGGAGTATTCCCTAGAGAGAGGCAGGGCATCGCGTTGAAGTAGAGCCACCTCTCCTTCACCTCCTCAGCATGGTTGCTCCCGCCAAAGCCACTCCCCCACGAGACAAATCTCCCGTGTTGCACCACTCGAGGCAGACCCAGAAACACATGTCAGATAAGGAAAGGGTTATGAGAACGGTCTCCCGACTCCCCTCTCTTTCATCAGGGACATATGGGAGGTCCCGTTCCCGGATACCTTTTGAGCCCCTAAAATCTGACCATACGACGGAGCACGGATCCTCGCCAACATCTGGAGTCATATAGTATGGAAATGATGGTAAACAACCCTACCGAAGCAACTTTGTGCCGAGCATTCCGAAGGACACTTACTGGAGGTGCTTATGAGTGGTTCAAGGGGCTTCGAACTGGTAGCATCTCCAGCTTTGAGCAGTTGGCCAAGGCGTTCACAAGGAGCTTCGCCCACAGCAAGAGAACAAAGAGGACCCCGATGATACTTCTTAGATGCAAGCAAATGGAAGGAGAAAACCTACGAGACTACCTTTGCCGATACAATGACTTAGTGACCACGGTAACACCCAGAGACACCTTCCTCGAAGTGGGGGCTGTGATAAAAGGACTCCATGATGGGCCTTTCCGAGACGAGTTGTCACGTAGGACCCCTCGGGACCTTGCTGAACTCCTGGATCTGGCCGAAGAGTTCATCACATCAGAATAAATGAAAGCAGGATAGAAGGAGGAGGCCCGGCACTGGGAGAGGGTGTTCTGGAGACAAGGAACCTAGAAGGGAGAACACCAAGATTCGAGGCGCAGAGATCCCCAAAGGGATCCGCCGAGGAGGGAAGTTGATCGGAACTAAGGTGGACCTTATCGAAACAGCAACCCCCAGCCTCAAACCAGGTACAATATTACACCCTCCTAAATACCTCTCGGAGAAAATTTTGATGCAGATTCGGGATCAGAAGTTGTTGAAGAAGCCCACTCCCATGCGGAACTCGGGGCGGAGACAGCGCCATAAGGAGTTCTGCGCCTACCACGAGGGCGAGGGACATGCGACTGAGGACTGCCATCAACTCAAGGATGCCATAGAAGACCTCGTCCAAGGAGGAAAACTCAGAAAATACTTGGTAACAACCCAGACTGAAGAAGACCTTTCCTCCCAAAAGCAGAAGGCCCCCGCAGGCGAAATTGGCATACACTTCATCATCGGAGGACCTGGATGTGGGGGAGAAAGCTTGAAAGAATCATGCAAGGGTGGTGGGTTCAGTACAAGATGCCTTGTCAGCAAAGAGACCCCGAGACTCTCCAACTATCAGCTTCTCGGATGAAGATTTTAAAGGCGTCCACCGCCCACATGACAATGCTCTGGTTATCTCTATCAAGATAGGCATCTATCGCATATATAGAGTCTTAGTGGATACTGAAAGCTCGGTGGATATCATCTTCTGGGATGCTTTGGAGCAGCTGCAATATGACCCGAACCACATGAAGCTTGTCAAGTCACCACTCGTAGGATTTAACGGAAGTCCCCTTCAACCCGAAGGAGCCATCACTCTCCCATTGGCCCTTGGCGAGCCTCCACGAGTTACCACGGCTTTGGTTTACTTTATAGTTGTGGGTGCCCTCTCCAAATTTACGCCATATTAGGGAGACCCTCCCTTAACCTCCTGGGGGTGATCGTCTCCACCGGTTACCTGAAGATGAAGTTTCCCACCGATGCCGGGTGCGGAGAAATCAAGGAAGATCAGTCTACTTCACGCAGATGCTATGCAACTATGCTCAGGAACCAAGGAGCGGGAAGTGGCAAAGTCTCCGAGGCCCTAACAGTGGAAGAGTTGTAAGATGAGGATGAGAAGAGAGAAGCTTGACGACCCACCCCTGTTGAAGATTTGGCCACACTCCTACTCGACGAGACTCAACCTGAGCGGACCAGGCCTCGGAGGCGTAACTCGACCCTAAAACCCGAGGAGAATTGATGGCCTTCCAAAACAACTTCGGATGTCTTTGCTTGGTCCGGTCAAGAAATGCCGTGAGTCCCTCGGGGGTTGGGGGGGTCATGGAGAATCACTTGAATGTAGACCCAACACAAGTCGCGGTACGTAAGAGAAGAAACTTTGCACTGAACGATTGAAGGCGTGAGAGGAGGAGGTTGACAAAAGTCGCTGAAAGTCGATTTTATTAGGGAAGTCCAGTACCCAAAGTGGTTATCTAATGTAGTCCTTGTCAAAAAGGCCAACAGAAAGTGGCGTATGTGTGTTGATTTCAATGACCTTAATAAAGCATGCTTTAAAGATTGCTATCCGCTTCCCCACATAGATAGCTTAGTGGATTCCATATTGGGACATGAAATGCCTTCCTTCCCTGACGCATTCTGGATATAAATCCGTGTCTGGATGGCCTAAGCAGATGAGGAGAAAACCTTCTTCATCACAAGCCGAGGCATCTATTGCTACAAAGTCATGTCGTTCGGACTAAAGAACGCGAGGGCTACTTTCCAGAGGTTAGTGAACAAAGCCTTCAGGAACTAGATTGGAAGGAACGTCGAAGCTTATGTAGATGACATCCTCGTGAAGAGTAAACGAGCCGAGAATCATGCTATAGACTTGGCAGAAAAGTTCGAAGCACTCCGAACGCATGGTATGAGCCTGAACCCCAACAAGTGCGCCTTTGGAGTTCGCGCGGGGAAGTTCCTAGGCTTTATGATCACCCAACGGGGAATAGAAGCTAACCCCTAACAGATCCGAGCCATGCTGCAAACGAGAGCCCCAAGAAGCATCAAGGAAATACAAAGACTTAATCAAGAATTGGGCGCCTCGGTAAACTTCATATCAAGATCCGAGAAAAGAACTTACCATTCTTTCGAAAGCATTACGGAAACCCCGGTTAAATGGGCCAGAGGAGCGAGTGCGACACGACCTCGCACGCCCAATGTATTATCTCCAATCGCCAACTTCACTAGCCAAGCCGAAGCCTGGTGAGAAACTTTACATCTACCTTGCGGTCACGGATGCAGTAGTTAGCTCTGTGTTTCTGAAGGAGGCAGAAGGGGTCCAAAGGCCAATCTACTACACGAGCAAAGTACTTAATGACACTGAGTCTCGATACTTGCCCCTTGAGAAAATGGCTTATGCTCCCGTTGTCTCGGCCCGAAAGCTTCATCCATACTTCCAAGCCCACAAGGTCACAGTCCTCGCCGATCATCCCCTTCGGCAAGTACTCCATCGGCCTGAAACATCGGGGTGATTGGTAAAATGGGTGGTAGAGCTAGTAGAGTACGATATTAACTACCAACCCTGTACTGCCATCAAAGGCCAGGTACTTGCCGATTTTATTGCTGAGTTAACTGTGACAGGTACCGAGGAAATGGTGAGTCAAGTCCCCGAGGAAGTCGAGGCCTCAACGAACTGGGAACTGCACACAAATGAATCGATTACATCTGACGGTGCTGGGGCATGGATCATCCTCCGCTCCCCCTCAGGCTGGAGTACGTCGACTGTGCTAAAGTTGGACTTCAAAGAAACTAATAATGAGGCCGAATATGAAGCCATTATAGCAAGACTTTAATTAGCCCGGGGACTCGTGGTGAAAGACTTGCAGGCTAATACCGACTCACAACTGGTAGTTGGACACTTAACCAAGGAATTCGAGGCAAGGGAAGAGAATATGGTGAAATACAAGACTATGGTGGAAAGGTTGGTTGCAGGCTTCAATAATTTCGACATCACCAAGGTCCCTCGGACTGAGAATCAAGAAGCAGACTTTCTTTCAAAACTCGCCTCTTCGGGCACAGACATCAACAAACCTATCAACCTGCAATATCTGTCTGTCAGAACTATTGAATGTTGTCCCGAGGAAGAGTTGATGGAGATCGAGGATGAACGGAGCTGGATCGACCCAATATTGAGCTACCTAGAGGATGGAGTACTACCACCAGATTCGAAGCGGGCTCGCCGAATAGTCACCCGCTTGGCCGGATATTCCATTCTGGATGGACAACTCTACAAGAAGTCCCATACTCTACCCCTTCTCCGGTGCCTTCGACCTTCTGAAGCGAACTTCGTCCTCAGCGCGATTCATGGAGGAATAGCAGGAGATCACCTAGGGGGAAAGCCCTCAGTCATAAAGTCCTTCGGCAGGGTTATTACTGGCCTACTCTCTCTCAGGACGCCAAGGAGTTCGTTAAGAAGTGTGATGCTTTCCAAAGCCACTCCAATATTCAGAGGTACCCCACGACCTTCCTCACACCCATAGTTAGCGCGAGCCCTTCGCACTATGGGGGGTGGACATTCTCGGCCCATTTCCAGTAGCAGCTCAGCAGAAGAAATTCCTAACTGTGGCTATTGACTACTTCATCAAATGGGTCGAGACTGAGCCCCTGTCATCCATCACAGGGAAAGCTTGTCAAAACTTCTTATGGAAGTACGTGATTTGCCACTTCGGGATTCCGGTAGCCTTCATCACCAACAATGGGCGTCAATTCGACAACTCGAGCTACAAGACCTTCTGCACCAACTTAGGGATCCAGCCCAGGCTCACATCAGTTACCCATCCCCAAGCTAATGGGTAAGTTGAGGTCACCAACCGAACCCTCCTCCATGGCTTGAAAACCAAGGTCATTCAGAACGGGACAAATTGGTTGGAAAAGGTCCCAAATGTGCTATGGGCTTACCGGACCACCACTCGAACGCCAACAAGAGAGACCCCGTTTGCCCTTGTCTTCGGCGTCGAAGTAGTGATCCCAGCAGAAGTTAAAATCCCTACCCCGAGGATGCAGAGCTTCGACCAAGAAAGCAACGAGGAACACCTGCGCGCCGAGCTTGACCTTCTTGAAGAAAAAAGAGACCGAGCCAGCATCCGGGCCACAGCGTATCGTCAAAGTATCAGGCGCCTCTACAACTCCTGAGTAAAGGAAGTAGTCTTCCAGCTAGTTGACCTAGTCCTAAGAGCAAATAAGTTCCATGGTAACAAAAATTGAACCGGGAAGCTAGGCCCCAACTGGGACCTATTGGCTTGTTAAGCCCGACAGTAGGAGACTCAAGCGGCCCTACCACTCAGAGCACCTAAGGCCATATTATCAATAAAGTTACTTTATTTCATGTTATATATCCAGCATCTACGCACACGAAAGCCCTTCATGAGCGCGCTCAGCCTGAAGGCACATTCTCCTCGAACGCTCAAAACACTTCGGAGAAAGTCTACACACAAAAGCCCTTCGCGAGCTCCCTCAGCCCGAAGGCATGTTCTCCTCGAACGCTCAAAACGCTTCGGAGAACATCTACACACAAAAGTCCTTCGCGAGCGCCCTCAGCCCGAAGGCACGTTCTCCTCGAATGCTCAAGACGCTTCGGAGAACGTCTACATACAAAAGCCCAGAAGCAAAAAGAGGCAAAAGGAAAGAGAAGGAGAAAACACACATATGCAAAACCAAGATACTTTATTTAAATATGGTTAATACAACAAGTTTCCCCATTAATTCATAAAGTCCCAATCCTCACACGGACGGGTATCAGCACCAAAGAACCTTGGCCTCCCATCTCACCTTGGCCTCCCATCTAGACCAAGTATCTTGACTTCAAGCGACCTCTCCGAAGCCAAGTAATAGAAGACTAAAGCGCTGCGTCAAGGACTGCGTGATCAAAGCAAGGAAATCCCATGCCCTCCCCAAGATATATCCTTCCAGTTGTCCCCACAGAAACAGTGATGTGTCCCACTCGTGACCATTCAAATTTCACCAAATTCCTACCTATTCCCGCCTCCATGTGACAGCGAAATTGGGGAGGAAGAGGAAGTGCAGAAGAGATATCAGGCCATGACCAAAACATTGAAGGACGAAAATCAACATCCATGGTGTTCCCTGAAGTCAGCTACCTCCGGAAAGGTAAAATACTCCCCATTTATAGTAATCCACATCCCTCGATGGCAACTCCAAAAGCCATGCCTAAATCTTTGGGGCGATTATTGGGATTGGCGGCGATTCAGCTTTGGAGAGAGAAACCCCGCAAATCCAACGGTGCCAGACATATCAAACAAAGTTTGACCACTGCCATCCCTCCTGGAGAGGCAGGCCGAAGACATATCCCCTTGGAGGCTCAAAGCACTTCGGAAAACGACTACACACAAAGGCCATTTGTAGGCGCCCTTGGTTGTAGGACACGTTCTTTCTTATACCATAAAATATCCCGAAAGACGATTACAAATATAAAAATCACTTCACTAGTGTTTGGCATTCTAAAGAAAGAAGTCATTTCAGAAAGCGATAAGATGCGGTTTGAAGAAGAAAGCAACTGGTGTGGTCGCACCACCGTCCTGACGAGACACATCAGTAATCGAGCTACACTCTGAATCAACAAAGATAATCAAATCGTATTTAGATAAAAAAAACAGGATAAGTGTTTATAGTATCTCTGCAGTGAAGTCTACAATAAGTTCTATCACAGGATGTGTACTAAATCACGGCTCTTCGGCAAAGCGACATGGGGATCCCTCGGATTATGCCAATATCCTCGGGTCCAGCCGTTGTGGTTGGTTCACATATTGACTAGGTATCCCCTCCCCCAAGACCAGCCTCGGAAGGACCCTCCTCGAGCCATTCATCCCCGGATTCAGCATCAGGATCCTCCCCGGCAGCAATCTTCATTCCCTTTTGAGGGTCAGAGTATTATAGTCCAAGGGAAGCCCCCTCCGCAGTAATTCCACAGTGACTCGGAAGCCCTCAGTACCAAATTTAACCCCCTCGGCATACCCGCCTCCCTTCCCTCCAATAGTCTTGGCCTGTTTTTTCCAACAAACAATTTCTCCCTCGAGCTGCTTCAGGACCTCGCTACTCGACGCTAGCTTAGCCGAGGCTTCCTCCCATTCAGTTTCCACCACAGCTTTATCAGCGAGGACAAAAGAGAGGAGGTGCCACTTCTCGTCCAGGTCTTGGAGAAGTTTCGCCTTATCTTCCCCAGAGTAGCCACTAGTTCCTTCTCTGCAGTGAGCTTGGAGGATAACTTACCCACTTCTGCCTGCAAGGATGCGCACTATTGCTCCGCTACGATACGCGCATCCTCCAAAGACTGCCTCATCTTCTCTGCCTCCTCTCTCCCGGCAGCAAATCTGCAACCTACTTGGAGTAATCGTCAATTTTCAGCTTCCACTTGTCCATATCTGCAATCATTGCGTGACATTGCTTGGTGGACAGTTCCAGGGAAGCAAGGACTCCCTTCTTCTCCTTCTCCAAGCGGGCGACCGTAGCCTTATAAACCTCAACATCGGCCTCTAGGCACCTGACTTGTGCCCGAGAGCTATCCTTCTCATCAAGGATCCTGGCAGCTTCCTCTACAAATACATAGGCCTGCACATCGAGCATCAAAACAGAAAGATTAAAACCCAGCTATCGTCCGAGGAAACTACACAGGCCTGCACATCGAGCATCAAAACAGAAAGATTAAAACCCAGCTAGCGTCCGAGGAAACTCAGAGGAGAATATGAAAAGTAAAAGTCCAGAAAATCCTTACAGAAGCAGCGTTCAGCAGAAGGTGATCAGCTATGTCAGCATCAGAAAGTCGCCGCATGGTGGATTCAGATGATTCCGTCAGGAGCAGGTCCAAAGAGAATGTAGCAACCACCGGGTCCTTGTAAAACAACCCGTCAATGTGGTTGATCACCATTTTCTTCCCCTTCTCCGAGCAGAAAGCAACAGAGGGGCCTTTGGCGACCACATCGTTCTTGCTTTTCTAACGAGGAGCTTCAGGGAGAGACCTACCATGTACCTCCCCTTCTTCCCCCCTCTCGACCGGCACTACATCGGGCGTATCAGATTGGGGGGTCGGGTCCTCACTAACAGAAGGGGGTATATCTGCCAGCCTCATCAGCTTCCCCTTCCGCCTGGGAGGAGGATCGAACGCCACCATAGCACGAGAATCTTGCTCGGGAGGTTGAACCTCAGGAGGTTGAATAGCAGGCTCGGTAGCTTCTTCGATCAAGTTTCGCATCGGGACAGTCCCTCGTCCTTTCTTGGAGGCGACTTGCTTCTTTCGTTTGGATGGAGGCGACTTACGCTCATCGCCCCCTGTCCTCTCCTCCCTCCCCTTCGGGAAAGAGGTGCCTTGTGGGTCGGAAGGGGCCTCTCCCCCTTCTCCAGCGCCTCCCTCCTTGGAAGGGCCCTCGGCCTTTCTCTTTTCGGCCCTCCTTGTGGCGGCACCTCCGGCAAGACGCTTCTCCTTCGCCTCGCAGGCACGCGCTGCAGACAGAATAACGCCAGCCATCGCCGTAATATCCATTGGTCTACCTGCCAACGCAAAAAAAGGACAAAGTTAACACAGAAATAATAGTTGAATCACATAAGGGGAAGAACCGAAGCAAACCGTACCCCGGCCTCCAAACAACCCGCACTTTTGAAGGATCTCTTGGGTAAAGTAGGAATCTACTGAGAGGCCATGGTACCCCAGCAACCTGGCAAAGTATTCCTTCTCCTCACCCTCCAGGTCCCTGTTATCCACTTTTAAAAACCTTCGGGGTTCCCCACCGGGTTCTCACCCCGAAGCCCCGGCTCTTCGAGACGAAAAAGAACTTGCTCTTCCACCCCTTGATGAAAGAGGGCATTTTACCAAGGAACCTTCTCGCCGATCGAGCGCCGAAGTAGTGCCAGTCGGTGGCACATTCTCGACTCAACCCAAAGAAGGTTTTAAACAAATGAATGGTGGGCGTGATTCCGCAGTGGAAGCACACAACAACAAACCCACACAGACACCGCCAAGAATTTGGGGATAATTGAGAGGGGCAAATCTCAAACTCTTCGAAGATATCTAAGAAAAGCCAAGGGAATGGAAGCCGGAGTCCCGCCAAGAGGGCGTCATAATAGACAGCAATCTCGTTGTTCCTCGAGGGAGAACTCACCCAGTCCGACGGCTCAGGGATCCTATAAGCTAAAGGGGACTCCTCGCTAGAAATGAGATACTCCGCCGATAACCTATCTATGGCGCTCTCCCTCAAGGTGTTCGGGTATATATCACAACTAAATTCCCCCTCCTGAACAGGATCGGAAAGAGTCCTAGAGGAAGAATCAGGAGGAGAAGAAGGCTCCATACCTCTGTTTAGAAACGGAATGTGGATTTGCAAAGTCGAACCGAAGACCATACAGCAGGAGCGCACACAAGGGAAAAAGTTGAAAGCGCAAGTGAAGCAGAGAAATTAAGAAGAGGCAGACGGAGAAGAAAAAGTTCAATAGGTTTCTTAGGGTTTAAAAATGATGTCAATGGTCATGAGGAAATCCCAGAGGACGGATCGATTTGGATCCAGCGGTTCATACCTGACGCAAATGCCCGCGTGTCCATCCAAGCATATATCATACTGCTCACACATATCTGCCCCATCAATCACCTTGGAAAGGTCGCGTCCAAAGACCAAGCATTGTTCAGCATTTAAGGCTCCCCTTACCTAGGGTCCTACACATGAGAGTGGAGAAGCTAGCATATCCCCCTTGAAGCCTTTTGTTTGTGTCGAAAAAATACATACACATAAATATATATATGCATTAAAATTACAATATACCAATATTTGAAGGGTGTCAATGAAATATATTCTTAGAAGTATCTTGAAATTAAGATATTTTAAATTTAAAATAAAAATATATCCGGTCGTATCCTGAGGAAAGCTAAAGATGCAAATCCCGAGGCAATCTCAGAAAAACAGATCCCAAGATAGTCCGAGAACACAAATCACGAGACAAAAAATAAATGAATTAAATTCAAGTTTTGATCTTATCTAGATTATGATGATTAAAATTCAAGGTCATAAATCTAGATTATGACCATTAAAATTTAAATTTAAATTTTTGATCTAAACTCGTGATGATTAAAATTCAAAATTCAAGGTTATACCTAAATCTAGATTATGATCATTAAAATTAAAATTCAAAATTTTGATCTTATCTAGATTATGATATAATAATAATTAAAACTCAAATTAAAATTTCAACCTTATCATGTAGGTTGTAAAGATCTATAAATAAAGGAGGGGAGATATAAAACCCAAGGATTTTAGGGGTTAATTTTTTTAGTTAATTTCTTTAACTGTTTGGTTAATAAGGGAAGATTTCCCCAAGTTGGACTTGTCTTTATTTACTCTTTAATCAATTATTTTGGAATAAATATTTTATGGTTATTCTTTGATTAATTAATTAATTAATTAATTAATTAAAGAATAATTCTCTAAATTTTGGAGTTTAATTGGATTTGTTTTTATATAAATACTTTACATATTTAGAAAAGGATTTGGCTGACTTTGTATGGATAGGGATAAATTTTTATAAAATTGGTTTTGATAAGGAAGAGATAATGTTGATTTTGAGAGGATGAATATAGAATTAAATAATATATAAATTTAAGGAAAATTGAGAAGGAATCCACCGTTAATGATCAGCTGAAGTCTTTGCTTGGTCAAAACACGTGAGATAAAAAAAATAATAAGGATATATTGGTAATATATGAACTTAGGAGGGCTTCTTTGCAAAGCTGTGAGATCCATGCATGTAGCTACTGGGAATAAATAAGAGAAAGTCCCCAATGTTGGATCTAGTTAAAATTTTATTGGGAATAGAAGTTTCTAGCTTCTTTAATTAATTAGATAATTAGAGAAGTCCCTTGTATTTGAAAATTATCAGAAAAAGGAATTAAATCGATTAAAGCCGTAATTAGGGTTAAGACGGAGCTTCGAGGACCCATCGGTAATTTTCAGAAAATAAGTTGGCTCAAGTGAAAAATTCCCCATGTCTAGAATTAGTTGGATGATTGGGGAATTCTAAGAGACTGTGGGGTAAACCCCACGGACTCATAACGTGTTAATTGCGACCGGCCACGCCCCATGGACTCATAACGTGTTAATTGCGACATAACGTGTTAATTGCGACCGGCGTGGCCGGTCGCAATTAACTATTAAGTTTTGTTTTATATTTTCATTTTCTGTTTTCCTTTTTCATTTTAACTCACGCGATTCATCAAATTTACTCCTCTCATCCTCTTCATCTGGCGATGATCTCCCCAGCAAGCTTCTAGACCAAGCCATCCCCCCTGAGCCTATCTTCCAGATTTGGGACGAGGGCATGCGGATCTCCCCGACAGGGATCTCCCAGCGAGCTCCTCTCAATTAAACTTTTTTTCCTAGACCAAGCTATCTCCCCTCAGCCCATCTTCCAGATCTGGGACGAAGGCGTGCGGATTTCCCCGATACTGACCTCGCCGGCGATGATCTCCTCAGCGAGCTCATCTCAATTAACTTTTTTTGTGACAGACCAAGCCATCCCCCCTTAGCCTATCACCCAGATATGGCACGAAGGCATGCGGATTTCCCCGACAGTGATCTCCCCGGCTATTATCTCCCGGCGAGCTCCTCTCAATTAACTTTTTTTATAGACCAAGCCATCCCCCGCAGCCTACTCACTTTGCTCTTATTAATCTTCCCATCTTCCAGATCTATGACGAAGGCGCGCGGTTCTCCCCGTCCAGATCCCCTTTGTCGTCTTTTCTGACGGAAGTAGAGGAGGGGCACAAGACTCTGGAGCAACGGCAGAGGTTGCAAACCCCTTTGGTGGCGCGAGGATCTCCTCGACGTTGATATCTCTCCTCTTCGCCCTACTTTCCCAAGAACGAGGAGCTTTCGAGGATCGGGGAGCAACCGGTGCAGCACCTATGCATCAAATGTAGCCCATGCAGACCCCTCCGCCCGTTTGGTTGCGCACCAGGTCGTTGTGGGTCCCTGACTATTTTCAGAGCTGCAAGCGTGCAGTCCTCTCCGGCCGTGTTCTTGCGCGCCACATGGCCTCCTTCATTGGCCGGAGCGGGGCCCTGACCCCTTTCAGGGCTCTGAGCATCGGGACGAGGAAGAGCGTGCACGGTCCCACCACGCCACCGGTCGACGATGATGATGAAGTTATCACGTACCTCCTGGGCCATGATAGACTCTCTCCCTTGCCGGAGGTGGGCTCTAATGTTTTGAGGGCTACGAGCACCGAGGATCACATATAACTGATGCAGACCCCTCCGGCCGTGTGCTTGCGCGCCACATGGCCTCATTCATTGGCCGGAGGGGGGCCCTGACCCCTTTCAGGGCTGTGAGGACGATGAGGAAGCTGATGCAGTTCCACCTCGTCACCGAGGATGATGATGAAGTTAATGCAAACTCCTCTGGTTGGTTTGGCCTCTTTTTCTGGCCGTAGGGGGGTCTAACGATTTGAGGGCTATGAGCACCGAGGATCAAATAGAAAGCTGATGTAGAACCCTATGGCCGCATACTTGCGCGAGCCACATGGCCCCCACTGTACCCGGTAGGGAGGTGTCCCCATCACCAGCCAGAGCTGCGAGCATTGAGGACAGTGAGGAAGCTGATGCAGTCCCCTCCGGCCGTGATCTTGCACGTCTCATAGCCTCCCATACCGGCCGGAGGGGGGCCCTGACAGCTTTTAGGTCTGCGAGCGGCGGGACGACCAGGAAGCTGATGCAGAACACTCCGGTCGCATCCTTGCGTGCCACATTGGCTCCTACACCAGCCTGAGGGGTTCCTGATCGCTTTCAGGGTTACGAACGCTCCATTCACGTCACCGGTGATGGAGCCAATGCAGACAGATCGATCGGTCGTGAAGTCCTCCTACACTGGCCAGAGGGAGGGCCTGGCCCTTTCAGGGCTACGAGCGACCCATCCCCTTCACATGATGAAGCTGCATACCCCTCCGGTTGCGTTCTTTCCTGCCGAATGGCATCTTATACCGTCCCCAGTTTCCTCTTCGATGCGCCCTGTGATTCCGAGGATGATACCAGCTTCGAGCATGATCCCAACTTCAATAGATCTCTACGCATCATCATGAAGACGAGGAGTTCAGGAGTAAGAGGCTATAAGAGGTATCGTTAGTTGTATGTGATACCTGTACAGTCATGCCCCTTCAAGGCTATTGAGGCTGTCTTCAAGGTGAGTCTCAAAGAGGTCCTGCAAGATCGTTGTTCTCAAGGTGAGCTTTATTAGGTAGTTTATTTCTTCTTTTTTTTTTTTTTAACCTACACCTGGTTTTCAGAGCTAGGGTTTTATACTATTTAATTTTTTATTCTTTTAATTGTGTTGATTTATCTTATGATACGTCACCTCGTGATCTCTCTTTTTATCCATCATCTAATTGGTGCGTGAGAATTAGAAACTTATGTGGAGTTTGGTTCCATTGTTCGAGGACACGGTGAATTTGTTAAAATATTCGTGTTTCAGTGGGCATCAGGTTTTGTTTGTTTGTTTATGGTTTTTCTTTTGTTTGTTCAGGGCAGTAATTATTATTTTTCACACTGACTTTGCCGGCTCTTATTAAATATATATTATTTATTTTTAAGGATATGTGAAAATTTAGGAAATTTATAGAATTTTTTCTTTTTCCATTCTTTGGTTTCTAATCCAGTAATGACGCCATTTCCATTGTTTCTGTGGCTGTTTTCATCACCTAATTTTAATTAGATGCTAGATTTGTTTCAACATCGTTTCCATTGCATACAAGATCTGTCTCTGGACATTAACTTACTACTTTGTTCATTCCCCAATTGAATGTGTAATTTACCACTCTGTTCGTTACTACCCTGTTCATTCCTCTATTGAATGTAATACTATATTGCAGTATAACTTGGTATGCTATAATAAACCTGGCCATTAACTCAGGTGAGAGGTCAGCCAAGTATATCGTGTATATGGAGGCATTGGTATGATGGTTGTGTGTTTCCTTAACTCTTGCTTGGAAAGGTAGTTATTTACAACGAGATTTCCTTTCAAAGAAATAGACTATACACAGTTGAGCTAACTGCATCAGCAGGCACTTGAATTCATTTCCCTGACCTCTTTTAGTGTTCATTAGGGTCTGAAGAGTTCTTGATTAGCTCCCTTAACAAGGGATTCTCAAAGGTATTAGAAATTGTGTTTGCCCTTGACTAACAGAATTTGAGCTATCTACTTAGATTGTTAAAAAGTACATCATTAATCATTATATTTACTTCTGTAAGAAGTAATTGGTTTTAGGAAAATATTATATAAGCTTTTGATTTTTAAAGGAAACTAGATATTACAGCAGATATGAGTGACAAGACGTCTTGGTTAAATTATTTGTCAATAGAAGGTACATATATAGCTATGCACCACATTTTATAAGTAGTAAAATATAACCAGGCTAATTTTGTTACCAAATTTATAAATACAGGAGGGTTGTAATTCTGATTTATTTGTTTATTTATTTGACTTTTTTAAATCATATCTAGTTAGGTAATTTGATTGTCATTAACGCTGCCATTCTCCGAGTATTTCAATTTGTATGATAACTGGTTGACCGGGTAATATATATATATATATATATATATATATATATATATATTACGTGTACCCATAATTTATAGGTGATATGTTTAGGCTGTCACGTTATCAAAAAGGATGATTTGTTTTATCATTTATTCCCATTAGACTGTAGCCCGAGAATTTGTCGAGTAAGTTGATGGGAGCCGCTGCCTTCTCTCACTTCGGTTTCGAACTCAACTACCCCCCCCCCCCCCCCCAACGCGTCTTAAATGAAATCCCTGGATAATACCCGTGAAATCCGAAGGCTAAATGGGAGGTGGGGGTTTTAGGGTTTATTAGACATATATTAGGAAAAGAGTGTCCTGCTCATCCCAGACCCTCTGGATAATTAGAAGTTTGGCCGAAAGAAAGAAAGTCTCGTTCAAATTATGTTTTCAGTATTAGGGTGGTCTTCTCTATAACTGAAAGGTCATGTTCAAATTTTAACTGCTATGGTCTCGAAGAGATGCAAATCTCAGAGAGTGTGTTATGTGTGATTTTGTCATTATTGTTTAGAAGCAGAAAGAGACGACCATCTTGCCCAATATGAAGGATAAACGGGTATTTTGGCCGACCCCTATATATCACGACAATGTTTGTCTATTCCGAACCTTCGACCTGACGGGTGGCGCAACAACATGGCCATATATCCCGGACATCATCGGATCACCGCCGGAACAATCCGTCAATGTTAAACATGACTGAAAGTTTTGACATACCCGAAGCATCAATTTAATTGTAATAATGCCAAATTTGTTAAAAATTACAACATTTCAAAGTCGAGATCTCTTTATTCCAGAAATAGTTATGTCTCGTTTTTTATATATTAATTTTCTTTATTAATTTGCCTTATTACAATTAAGGTAATGCTTCGAGTATGTTACTTCTTTCAGTGATGGCTATTAGCGACGGGTTATTCCGGCGGTGCTCTCATGACGTCCAGGAAATGTGTCCATGTTGTTGCCCCACACGCCAGGTCAACCATCCGGATTAAATCAATGTCGTCGCGTTACATAAGGTCGGCCCAAAAAAACCCGTTTATTGTTCTTATTGGGCAAGATGGTCGTGTCTTCCTGCTCCTAAACAATAAAGACACAATTACACATAACACCCTCTCGAAGATTTGCAATCTCATCGGGAAGGACACCCTAATACTGAAATCATCGGTTGAACACACCACTGAATGGACTGATGTTGTCCACTAACTATGTCTTTCTCTTCATCCCCAAATATTTTTTCCCACTGTATTGCCTCTTTCTTCCATGGCGCGGAAGATGTAATGTAATAAATCAATGCACCAGTTATGGAGCTTGAATTATTTCAACTATTACAAGAATAACATATTGGCTTTTTCAGCGGTTTGTCGGTCTGCATGAAAGTGTAGTTTAACGAAATGGTAACGATGAAAGTAGACAGGTATATACTTCCACCGGGATTATTGCAGTTGATCAAACCAAGCTCGTTGTGATTTATCAAAGTGATTGTGTATATATATATATATATATATATATATATATATATATATATATATATATAGTTATTTTATTTTATAGTGATATGTGTTAGTGATATAAAATTATTATTTAGGGTTTAGGCCTAACATCCTTATGGTTCGGTTTAATCGTTTTTTTTTTCAGAATTATTCTACCTACATTCATTGTTTTTACATATTTTTACGTGTGGTATAGTGATACTTTTATGGGAATTCGTGGTCAATTTCTACTTAGATATCTTTTTCTACCCCATTATGGCTGTTGAATGTTGATACAAATTTGTAGCTTTTTTCCTTTATATATTTGATTTAAATATGTTTGTTCCATGTCTATAGTGATGCACTTGAAAAATCCAATTTAGCACAACGAGGCATTGCTTTCTTATGTTGTTGACTCCTTGAATTTTTTTGTTCTGGGATCTGTTTTAACCATGTCTTGGTCCGTTGTGCTGCGTGGCAGTTGGTATGCAAAAACGGGCAATAACTGCAGCCCACACCGGAACCTGGTTCCAATTTTCACCTATTTATTTCCTGAATTCATTTAGTCACTGTGTACCCAGGTTTTGTTTCATGCCTTTATTTGTTAAAACGGTGTTGCGATAGCATTATATTTACCTTGAATTTGTTGTTTTGTGTTTGTTTTATGAGTTTCTTGGTTTTGCCGTGAGGCGTGGCAGTTGGGCGAGCAAAACATCCAACCATTGCAGCCCACTGGCTGTACCGGGCTCTATAAATCACTTATGTTTTCATCTGATTTCAGTTTTGCACTGTTTTTTTTTTCACGGTCAGTTTCAGGTGAATTCGGTCATTCCCTATCTGTTCAATTTGTGTTGCAACAATGATGTATTTTCCTGTTTCTTTTGGAAGTTTAGATTGTATACTCTTTATCCTAATTGTGACATGTATGTTTTAAAGTGGATCCAAACTTAGGGAAACCAATGCCAATGAAAGTGCAGAATTTCACCTGTGAACTGAGACATTGGTGCGCTGTCCCTTGTGTTCTGCAGGCAACTATTTCCTACTTTTTTTTAATTTTTTTTTTTTTTGATTTTTTTTTTTTTGATGAACTACAGGAGGCGAATGGAGAATGTAAGTGTAGCAATTATAACATCTGTCAGTTTAAACCCATAGTTGTTAATATCCGTATGCCTGCATTTTTATTTATTGGTGTTTATGGTTCTTTTATGTTGTTCCGTTTATAATTAGTGGACTATATGATCTATAATAAGATAGCTCAGTTATGCCTTTCTTAATCAGATTAATTAAGAGAGGTGTTGCGGGTGAATACTGTTGTCCGGGTGAAATCAGTGACTCGGACGTTTATGCCGGTGCTGTGGGTGGTGCCGGTGCAAGGGGATGTTGTGGTGGTGGTCCCAAATATTCCCTTTATATATATATATATATATATATATATATATATATATATATATATATATATATCATGTAATGTTTATTATCCCAGTAAAAAAATAATAATAATAATTTGACCCCACTTTGGTACATTGTGCAGGATCTAGAGTTGTATAATACATGATGCGGTGATAGGCGGCCTGCGGTGGCCGTCAACTTCCTCTTGCGGCCGATGCGCATCAATTTTGTCAACCATTCTCTTGGTGAGAGAAGGGCTTATGGCTTGAAGAAAGAATATCTATGCAGGGAAATTGGGTTTCTTTTGTGTGTGTGGGTTGTTTAGGGTTTTTTTTTTGATTTTTTAATTAATGTTTTTTTCAGCTGCTTTCATGGTTTTATTGAACTAATCTCTGCAAAAAACTGAATGGCATGTTGTTGTTGATGTGTTTTCTCCGTGTGTAGTCATGATTTGTAATCATGCACTTGTTCTCATGCTTAGCTTGACCTTGAGAAATACTAGAAACAAATGCGAATATCAGCTAATAGAAATTGTGATCCTCTTTTTTAATGTTTGTGAATTCTATAGGCCATTGAGGCCCCTGAATTAGTATATTGCTGCAAAAATAATTGATTATTGTTTTATGTCTATAGAAATAGAAGAATAATATAATACCATTTGGTTGTAGAGTGTACATTGGCTATCAAATATGGTGAGTATAATACCCAAGGTCTCTTAGAATTCACCAACGTCCGTGACAGGGAAAACAATCATCCATTTGAACCAGTCTAATTTGTACAATGAGCTCCATAACCCTAGATGCAACCGTTGAATAACATGGTGTATGATGTAGATGCGGATGCTATCAGGTCCATAGTAATCGATGCTTGGGGATATGATGATGAAGTCTATTTGTGTTGGTGCCTTTTAATTGCTATGAAGTAGACTTTAAGCATCTTGCAGAAGCATTATTAAGACATTAACTGTACAAGGGCTAATCATTTGTTAGACCCTATAGGTTGGCATCTATTCTAGTATGAATCTCTGTGGGATGCTGATTTGGGTTTTCCATATAGGGTCATTATAACTCGTAATGGTTAATCGGCTTTCCTAACTACGAATTGTTTTTTTGTGAAAAAACCATTGCAATCGTATGGCTAATCGGCCTGTCGAATGCTGAATTCGGTCAAACCAGCAATGCCTTTTCAATGCTCAAGCGGCCTGTGTATTGCTAGCTTTCGGTTTTCCGGCTATTCTATGCTCGATCCCAAATTGGATTTAGGGCCTTTTTTATGTGAATCATTAATTGACCTGTTTAAAGCCCAATTGTTTATTCTTTATACAAGCAAGTTCTTACGCAATTGGTCTGTGGGCCGCCGCCAGATAGCTATAATCTGCGGGTAGAACGCCAAACTGGGTTGACAGTGACATTCGTCAGTGATTAAACTATATGTAGTACACCGATATAAATTTTACCCAATAGCAACTCAACTTATTGTATGCTTAATCGGCCATTGGACCGCTGAATCTGGTAATGAGTGCTACCATGCACGCTCATTCTACGATCAGTCAACCTGTGTAACGTCTGATTTAGTTTTCACATATGTACTGTGTGAAATTGTGTCATAAATGACCCTAAGAACTGGGCATCAATTCATAATATAACGGTCAATTGGAATGTTTAAACGACCTGTCGAATACCACATGCGGTCCCCAGAGCTGAACCCATGTGCATATTGTGGCCTCTTGGTGTGTTGAACACCAAAGGCGTTTTCCAATTTACATTTTTATAGATTGTTGATCTAAGAGGGATAAAATATGCAGGTATATATGACAATTTGATTCGATTTAAGTTTGAAAGTTATTTCAGAATTGGACGCTATTGGCCTTAAAAATCGGCTATTTCTAAATGTTGCCATAATATTGTCTTCAAAAAATTGAGTTTATTTCTTTGGTGAATTCTAAGAGACACCTCACGGTCTCTTAGAAGGCACCGAATGGTTTTTTGCCTATTTTCCATATTTTACTAAACTTGAGGGAACGTTATTTGTACCGTATTTACTCAATATCTTACATCATATACTAATACCATCCATCCAAGTCTATTTCATATAATATAATAGTGTATAATATTAAAATTATATAAAATAATATTAAATTCTTTTAAATTTTATTAAAGAGGTATCATATTTTAATTATTGGTTCGCATAAGGACCTATATGGTACATTAATATAATATGGTCCGAGATATTTGCCAGACATGAGATTGGGCTCCGGCGTCAAGTTGTTCTGTAGCGCAAAATTGAAGATCGAGTTAGGTTTGCACTCCTGAAATTCCAAGACAAGCTCAAGTGTCCGGTGACACTTTGTTTGGGGTCTGGTTATTAAACACAGGTTAAAGTCTATATGTGAGTATTGATGGTTATTATGGGCCGGGCCCATTTAGTTAGACATGCATTATTGATAATGATATATCTTGTAAACACTTGTGCCAGTGTTGAGCGTGGACCTGTGTCTACCAGCTATCGACGAGGAGCATAGACTTTCGTCAGGACAGATACGGTGCAGTAGTTGGATTGCGAATAGAGGTAAGTACCGTTGCCTAGCTCCCACCCAGTGATGGGTTTCTTTGACCTTGCTGTTACCTGGATTGGTGTTTCTTTGTTGGTTTTGTGATGCCTTGGTCCTCTGTTGTTGATTCCATATTTGCTGGATGGTTTGTTGCTTCCATATCTGTGGATTGGTTGCATGTATAAGTTTGATATTGGATGCTCGCTGAGCATGCCATCGTGGACCGGGACATTATTGTGAGACTCGTGGTGCTTGTGTTTAGGTTGGGTTGGTATGCGTCCGAATTGGGTAGGGGTACCCATGGAGCATAGCCACCTGTAGGGCTGTCAAACGATCAAGCTGTTCGTGAGCAGCTCGAGATCGACTCGGTAAAAGCTCGAGTTCGGCTCGAAATTTCGAGCTTCAATTTCGAGCTCGAAATTAATTTCGAGCTCGAAATTAATTTCGAGCCGAGCTCGAGCCGAGTCGAGCTCGAAAGCTCGAAATTTAATATTAATATATTAATATATATAATGTAAATATTATTAAAAAAATCAATAAAATTTAATAAAATTAGTAAAAACTAATAAATATTATAATATATGAATAAAATATTTAATATTTAGTATTGACATATAATATATAATATAAAAAAAATAATTTATAAATAAGTTTATAATTTCAAACTAAATCTAAGATTTAAAAATTATAATCAAGTTCTTAATTTCGAGCTTTCGAGCCGAGCTCGAGCTTTCGAAATTAAAATCGAGCCGAACTCGAGCAAACTTATTCGAGCTAATTTCGAGCTCGAGCCGAGCTCGAGCTCGAGCTAGGCTATTTCGAGCCGAATTTGAGCTAGGCTCAGCCTGATCAAGCTCGGCCCGTTTACAGCCCTAGCCACCTGTCGTCCGGCACTTGACCACTGAGGCGCACGGCACTTGTGCTGACCGTGGAGGTATGATTAGATGAGTATAGGGGGCCCCGTTTGATTGGGTTGTTGTGCTGACTAGATTTGATATGTCTGTTTGACTATCTGTTGTTATCTGTGGTGGCATCATTGTGATTTTTCTGCAGGGTACTTACTGAGCTTCCCTTTCGAATGCTCGTTCCACTTCTTTTCTCTCCCTTCCAGGTTAAGAGGGACAGATGACTCAGGATTTGGAGCTGCGCGTGGGACTAGGACAGGTTGGAGAGGTTCGAGGACCTCAGGTTGGGTGTGAGAGTTTTAGGATCCATGTAGAGCCTGATTTTGTATAGTTTGTTATAGGGTGATTTGAACACTTTTGATTTTAAATTCCGCTGTATAACTTTGACATTGTTATACATGACATTTTGTTTATATTATGTTATCTGCTTCTATTACTTGGGCCTTGTATTTGAGTGGGGCTCATTTCCATTTGACAACGGCCGATCTGTTGACGTGCCCGAGGTCCCTGGATCCGGGTCGAGCCGTTACATAAGACATCTCCGTAGTGATTTTAGACCGTTTAAGAATTATACGTATACAATCAATAATTGATGTACTATATTTAATAAGGGTTTAGCCAGGATCTTATAATCCTCAATTAAACCCAAGCTGGAAATTATTGTTTAAAATTCCGCAGATAAAATCAATAACGCAACATCAAACACAGATCGGAGGTTTACTTGACATTCAATAAGTACCCCAACCCTTAATGGAACCCTTGTATAAATCACGTGAAAAATCTGAATGGTCATTACTGAATCTTATCTTGTGAAATATCATCATCAATAATAATAATAATAATAACAATATAAATAATAATAATAATAATATTAATATTAATAATATTATTAATAATAATGATAATAATATTAGTTTTAAAAATAATATTAATAAAACCCCCTTCGTCCGGATTCAATTCGGCCACTTTGGAGCAGTTAATGCCGCATCCTAATTGACTGGGAATGTGTGAAGTGCCTACTCCAATTAATGAGACCAAAATGGTACTTTATGTGCAAAGGAACGTCACAATGGCCGAAGTAGATTAGGTCCACATTTCAGGAAAGCATCTACATGCATATGAACGCTAGATCGTGTACTGCTAACTATTTGATGTCTAAACTCATGAATTATCCATAAATTAACGATTATGACGATGCAATCTGGTATGCAGAATGGTGGAAGTTACGCGTGGCGATCATGTGAACCTAATTTATTTTGACGAATCGTATGACCTTTGTTTTGGTTATTTCTGTTGTCTCTTGTGTAGTTCTGATGTGAACTATCTTGTCTTAGCCGAACCATTGTCTAACCTCCTACATTGACAAATGCCCATCGGCCTACATTCGGATCTTATCAGACCTAGTGTGGAAATCATCATATCGGGACATTCATAGTACATTGACTCGGTCCTACAGAATAAGTACAGTTGTCACCATTCTGTCCTTCTATAAGAGTTACCTCTTGAGGCACCTTATGCTATTAGTTGGATTCTTGGATGCACACTTTTACTTAAATTGGATGTTTGGTCGTCACAAATTCAAATTAGTAAAAAAACAAAAATGGCGGTGGTTACAGTTCATTGACTACACGATCAAATTCAGAATCGAAGCCCTCCCACTCCTGCATCTAGATATCACCACATGACTCCTTTCACGCTCTTTCCAATTATGATCGCTATGTAATCTCTAAGGAATGTTTCTAAAGTCCCCGTTTGGTGGTTAATCATTCGCTCACGTGGTATATATTCTATAGACTAATTTTGTGTTATAGTAATAAATATGTTTCATCCTCTCCTTACGCATGAGAACCTGATGATTTACCATTAAGCTTGTCAATTAATCTCTAAATACCAATTGTATAGATGAAATTATGATTTCACCCTGATTTGTGCATCGACTGAATTAATAGCAAACATCTAATAAATGATCCAGATTGAGAAAGTAGAATCATTCAAGGGAAACTAGTTTTGCGTAACTTTGCATGCGCGCGTCAGATTTTCCATGTCATCGTCATGACATGTTAATAAATATGTACAATGTAATCGATAATTCATGTATGTCCGCATCATACCAAAATTTATATGCTCGGAAAGTATATTCACTTTATTTTTTAAATGGAATATTTTTTAGGGTTTACAAGCTACTACGAGTGTTGTTGCATGTTTTTATTTGTAGAGCAATGGGAAGGAAATTAATATTTGGGACTTTCTAACATTTTGAACGCTTAATATGAATTAACCCTAACGCTGTCTTGGAAACTGTTAAAAAAAAAGGTATAAATATATAGTAAAATCCATGATTTTTGAAATAAAATTTATTCTGATAATTCCTTAATGATATATTAATGATTAAACATTTCCCTTCGGTATGGAGTCGATATGATTAACTGTAAGATGGGGGAATTTATTTTATTACGATCTTACTTAGTGTTACTTGGGGGTCGTAAGGACTTTTTCCTAAATTTTAGATGAGTATAGGGGCAAGTGGAAATTATCATCTCTCACGTATAACGGACCTGTATGTACCACTCATAATTTAAGAGACTTCAGGATAAATTCCACATATAACGGACCTGTATAGGGCCCAGTGGAAATTATCATCTCTCACATCTAACGGACCTGTATGTAACCCTCCCTAATGTGATGTTGCTGGCCACTAGCCTGGCAATGCTCTGGTACAAGACCCATAGTGATTTGAATCATGTGGGGCGCGACCCATCTGATGACTTAGTTTTTTTTTTGTTTTTTTTTTAATATATATTTTTGACATATCTTCTATCACTCTTTTTTGGGGGGTTTGCGTCATCATGATCCCTGCACAGTGCTTACTGAGCTTACCTTTTGACAGCTCACACATCTATTTACCCCTACTACTTGTTTATGTCCTGAGCGATAGGTGACTCACACTCACGAGTCGTGCAAGGGGCATGCCTGAGTTTATTGAATTCTTAGAACTCATTTATCTTTTGGATGAGAGACGCCCATATGGACAGGTATACCGTTGTCTGCCCCAAATTATACACAGTGTACGTGAATCCTTGTGCCATTTCCGTTGACCATGGTTATCATAATCATATTAGTCTCATATTATAATGCTTAAAACTTGTACGTGAGTATGGTGCGCCTCATCCTGTTGCGACCTGTATGCCCATGTGGCCGAGTCCCTGGATTGTGTTTCGGTGCGTGATACGTATGTATGGAACATTCTGTGATGTGATTGAGATACCGATTGTAAATACCTTGCGGTGAACCCCTCTTGCTGGGGTGATCAACTTCTTCGAAATACGTGATGTCCACATATTACGTTTCACTTCTCCATCGAACTTACAGACATGGGTTGAATCTTAGTCTCCCTTAATATGGAATGTCCGACAAGGTCGTAGTCCCCTTAATACCTGAAGAGAAGTATGATCGAGGGTAAGATAGAGCGTACTGCATGGAATATTACTTCTTTCAACAAAGAATAAATCTACATACTTAAAAGGGGATGTATTCATTGTCAATTAAGATAAATCTAAGAAGTAATAACACTAGGGTCTGCCTTTGGAATTTATTCCTTTCGACCTTTTAATAAGTTTAGACCTTGTTTTCTATTTATATTTCTACATAGGGATTTATTTACTGCAATAGGGGATCTCTCCACCCAATAAGCGCATGATTTATAGTCTATAACTTCAATGTTGAGCGATAGGATAAATAAACCCATCTAATATTTTAATAAATGTTTAAATTTCATAATAATTATGTTCATTAAAATATAAGACATATATATATATATATATATATATCAGACGGTTTGTATTCTGTAATTTCTATACATTAATAAACAAATAGATATGTGTCTATACATATACATGTGTGTATATATATATATATATATATATATATATATATATATATATATATATATATATATGACCTAGCGAAAGTGATTGCGTGAATACTTTGAATTTGGAATAATCAAGAAGAAGTAGATAACTAGATTCCGAATGCAAATTTCTAGTTGTAATTTTTCAGTTTAAAATTACGATACGTATCTAACAATACTCATATTAAACGGTCTGTGTTAATTAGGTATATATATATATATATATATATATATATATATATATAACTAAGCGCAAAAAGATCCTAATTCAATTATGAAAAAAAAACCTTAAAAAAAGGACAGTACTATAAGGGGGTTTTAGTGCTTCCTTAAAAATTGATAATTTTGATATATATATATATATATACACACATTTTTAGATATAATTATATTTAATTTTGCACAGCAGATATCTCAAACTAATTATTTGTGGAAGTCTATCACAAAATTTTATTTTAACAATTCAATTCTTGGGAAAAAATTACAACTGTATAATTTAATGAATGAAGAGCGATGTCGGCGTAAGGGTGACGTCAGTATAGAGTCATCGATGAGGAAGAACAAATTTCTTGTATTATACTAAGCGAGTAGTAATGTATTGTTATTATAATTTTGAGAAATCCTAAGAAAACAGTAAATTAGTACCAGTCGCATAATTCTTTCCGAGTTTTATAAGGTTTGATCATTAAACATCTAACTATATGTATGGCATTATTAAGTACGATTATAATTAATCGTAAGAGCGATCTAATTCTTCAAAGCGAGATAAAAGTCTAACACGTAACTATAGTTCATAATAATTATTTAGTGGTCCATACACTATTCGTATGTCAGTGAACCTCTTCAAAACACACCCCCAAAACCCACTGATATTAATCACCTACCCAAGGACCATATGTTGTTGAAGTGAGGACTGCTACTGACCTATATGGGTTTAGGGGTACTATTCAGATTTCTAACAAATAATCACCTATGATAATTTTTAACCCTTACTTCAAAAGTGTCTGGGGTTTTTTCGTAATTTCAAGTTTTATTTCACCATTTTCATTCGGCGCGGTCTAGTCCCCATGTATGTTTTCAAAATCAGGTCACCCATTTCACCAACACTCTCCAAGATTCGATTCTCCCGCTGCCATCCCGCAGACTATCTACGCCGTCTCGCCAGTAATTCTCTATTGATCGTCCTAGTGTCCGGCCATCGAAGCACATTCTAGCGGTAACCATCCCACTCTCTCTCCTAACATATCAAACCCTAAACCTGGCCAACGGCCTCCTTGGCTTCCACTTTTCCATTGATGTGTCATTGGCGCCGTCACCTTGATCCTATCGTGTTTTGCTTTTCTAATTTGCTGTACGCGCTGTCAACTTTTACAATCTTATTACATCCACGTTGTGGTTGCTAAATAATTCCAAATTTAGCACAGTGATCCCTTCAAGATAGGTATAACTTTAACCCTATTATTTGAGCGTTTACTCTGTTGTTGTGAATTGAAGCCCAGCTAGCATGCGGCAAATTATGTGCATTTTAGAACTTGGGAGCAAAACAGTCTGATATACAGGATGGGGGTTTTACTGGATGGGAGTGCTGCGGATGCAATCAAACCTTATTATTCTGTAGAACTGCAGTTTCTCGATTGTTTGTGCGATCTAGTGATCTTGCCTCAACGAATTCATTTAAGTTTTCTCTTCGTTGCCCACGTAGTCTATGAGCCATCTTCCACATGTATTGTTTAAGTGATACAAACTAGGTCAATGTTTAATCTAATCGGATTCCATGCCTTGTTTCAGTATGTCATACCGTACTTGATGGTGTAGTAAAAAAATGCAACCCAATTCACATTGTATTCTCCTCTACTTTCCACTAACTGTCTGATTAGTCCGTAATTAAACAATGGTAATTCCAAATGTGCTATCCACTCGGTTAGGTATAATTTTGTCACGTTTGAATTCTGTGTATTCGTAACTGTGTGTGTAGTTTTAACGTAATCCTTTTTAAAAGTATTGTCCATGTATTTATGGTCAATGGGTGGGAATTAGTGCCATTATAGCCTATTCAGCGAGAATCGTCGGTCTCATTTGTGATTGTACATATTTCAACTGAATTGCCGACGAGACTAAATAAATATCGTTTACATGGCCTCCGGCATACAACATAGAGCAGATTGTCATATCATCCCATGGCGGTAAAATATTTTACATATAGGTTATTGATTTACATCAGGATGCACACACACTCAATTGGAATATGGTTTGGTGTTGTAAACAAGCGGTGTTTGCATATACAGCCTAGTAGACATTGGGGAAAATGGAAAAGATCTTTCGTGATGGTTCATTACGGCAAGCGTAATGTAACCAAAACGGACATTTAATATATTTGTTTTAGTTTCATCTGAACCATTGTTGGGTTTGTACATTAATAACTTATCGCCAAACTATTTTGTCGTGCATAATTTCTTGATTTATATTAGCCTTGCATATACTGTGACCAATGTATATCTATGTACGACATATTCTCCCTGGATACATCATGGCTTCGCAGTACAATTTATATGTCCTGCTTTATAGCTCTTTGTACCCTTGACTTTGCAGCAAACTGTGAATGTGACGATTAAGCTTCAGCGATTATGGATTTCCCCACAATTCCTCTACCGAGTCCCATCGATGACACCGTGCTCACAGAGCAGAGTAATCACAGATCTGAAAGTATTTATAAGGGTGATGTAAGTACCATTTCCACCATAATCCGTATACAGTGCATTTTCTCCACAACCAGAACCTTACCAGCTGTATTAATACATGTGATTATTGTTAACCAAATGTTGTTTCGTCAGGATGTTCGGGTAGTAAAGATCATTGATCACACATCTCGTGGTATCTAAGTACCAGAGAGGATCCATGAAATATTGCGCCGCACTGGGTTTAGATGGGTTCTGATGGTGCCAGCCGTCAGACTGGACCATGCTCTATTAAATTCTTTCATAGAGCGCTGGCGACCCGAGACAAACACGTTTCACCTTCGAGTGGCGAGATGACCGTCACCCTCGTTGATATGGCAGTGCTGACCAGTCTGCGTATTGATGGCGATCCCGTTATTTGTGAGGATTCGGTTGATTAAGAGTGCCTATGTATGCAGACGATTGGTGCAGTGCCTCTTAATGCAAAAAGTGGCAGAGTGAGATTGGATAGCATCAGGGAGATATTCGAACAGGCTGTGGATCTTCGTTATTGTGCACGATCTTTCATACTATACGTCATCGGCACTCGATTATTCCCAGATGCCTCCGGGAACAAGGTCTCTCTTAGGTTGTTGGCGCTCCTTACTGATTTAGATCAGTGTGGCCGCCTTGCGTCCAGGGTGCGGCTGTGTTATCATATATGTATGGCCAGTTGTCAAAGGCTACATCATCGACTAGAGATCAATGCCCCGGATTTTTCACATTGTTGCAGGTATTTTTCATTCCCATGTCTATATATATATATATATATATATATATATATATATTAGTTATTCTTATTATTATTGTGAAGCTTAATCCATACACTGAAAGCATCATTTTTTTATCGTTCGATAGTTGTGGAAATGGGAGTATTTCCCTGCTTTCTCGCCATCGAGGTGGGTGCCCAGGTCTGAAAGTCCTGTTGGGCAGCCATATGGAGCCTGGTACATACAATCTGTCTTGTTGTCTAGTAGTGTGATTCTGATCTTATATTGTTATTTATGTTTGTTGTACTGCCTTCACATGTGGAATGTTGGCTTGGATTTTCGTAACCAATTTAGGTCAACCAATGTGCGGTGTTACAGGAATGAATTGGATATGCAGCACCTAGATGCGGTATGAAGACTCTTGGGCTTATTGTAAGCCACTGCTTATTTGGTTGCTTATTTTTCAGATGGAATGATTTATTTTAATTACAGGTGGTATGGAGACCGTACTCAGATGCAACGTTGCGTAGACTACCGCATGTATGAATTGAGGGCAGGGACATCTGGATGGCACGTGTGCCCATTATATGTGGTAATTACGCTGAGATGCACCTTCCAGACCGGGTCATTCGTCAGTTTGGGTTGGCTTAGCACATACCGGATGTTGTGGTTCGCCCCCCGGTTTATGGAAGGTATAAACGTGGCAGTATGCTCTGATTACGGGATGCGGAGTTGCAACGTTGGGCAGTACGCCACCAGTCCATAGTCCACCAGTCACGTGGTTTATCACACCGACGGGGGGAGGCACTACGGAATTATATCTCATGGTATTGGGGTATCACGAGGCGATACATATCTACCCCAACAATATCGTTGAATCCCACAATTTACACCCCGCAGGGGTTTATGGAGACTGCTACGGTGAGCCTCCGTGTTTACTGCCAATTCGATTTTCCCAACCATTAATCTTTTTCCATTTGTGTGTAATTTATATTTTATACATCATCGATCCTTTCAATCTTTTTTGTTTTGATGCTTGTAATCCCTGTGTCGTAAGTTGCACTGTATAGCGAACGTCATTGAGGTCACCGCCATCGCTGAAGGTGATGGCTATTGGATCCTGTTTCCTACCGCTATCGGTTACTTGACATTCGCAGATATTGTCAACGGGTCACCAGCGATCTGCCTGTTCAGGACCCTTCGGACGTATATCACCCCGATCCGACGTCACTCGGACAGATTCCCCGGCGTGGGGGTAGAGGTAGACGCAGACCAAGGTCTACCGATAGCGATGGCCAGCGAGTCCATCGGCAGCGATTACCCAACAGAAATCCGCCGAATGATTTGGAGCCCGTCAGCCAGGTAACGCAAGAAACATTCGTAAGGCGTTCAGGCCGGCATGTTTGACATAGATCCTGATTTGGTGATCGTCTGCTATCAACACACTGCTGTAGTAACAGGTATGTCTATCTCGCTCCCGATAAAACATTACAGAGAATTGATACTTTAGCTAACTTGTCTGGTTCCATTTGGTCTGCAGAATACCCAGTGACCTACCGCATTCACGGAGTTCACTATAATGCCGTGGGCGCCCTCCCCCTTACGAGTTTTGTGCACATGCTGATCATAATTCAGGCGAAGAGTAACCGGAAGTGGTCGATATAGTGCGTGATACCTCTTCCTGCTCACGATGATGCTCAGCTGAACAGACTGCCTATATATATGAATGCTGTATTGAGCTTATAATCGGCATGAATGTGGCTGTTGATTTATTACTTTATCCCTCCCATTATGACTGCATACACAGTCAACATGGTGGCGGGACTTCATTACAGTAATATCCAGATATCGTATGCTCTCTGCCTTCACTGATAATTTATGCAGTCCTTTATATATTTACATATATATTATATGTATACATTTCTTGCGTTCGGCAGATGGTGTCGTAACGATATGTTAAACATCCGTGATATGTTGATCAGATCGGTGTGACATGTAATACTTACTCCAGATAACATTCTATGTACGTATATATGTATATATATATATATATATATATATATATATATATATATATTCTGTTTGAACAACTGCGTTTGTTGATTCTGTACGTAAATGTGACAATATAGTGATCGAAAATGTATGGTAATCCAGATTTTGGCCAACGAGACGGGGACCTATGTTTGCATTAGTACTACGATCGTAATCGGCACGATGGACACGGAACATGGTTCCCCATCAGTGCATCCCTTATGTATGAATAATTTAGCTTCTGAAACCCCAGTTAGGATAAACATCAAGCCATGTAATATCTATACCGACATATCTAAACGTGGAACGCCGAAGTGGCCTAGTGATTCATTAGATAATAATTAGGATATGTACTTAATACGGTTTGTCATGCACCGAATTCCATTGAGAACTTCACTCTCATTTGTAGGACACCTTCACTGCTTGTGAATCGCCGATCGGTTAATCGTAATTAAGAACACCGAATCGTAATGAACCAGAGCAACGCCGAATTTGGCCACGTAGTGGAACCCCTTTTGTAGTATAGATCGGTCTTTAGAACTCCGAATTATTAATTCGGCATGTGAAACGTCGATCCAAACCTTCATGGCGGACAGTTAAAGATGGAATTCTTAGACTACATATAGCACAAAAACTGAAGTATGTTCTATCGGTCAGTTAGCCATGACCAGCAACAAATCCAGGATGAAGCATTTTTTTATTTTGCATCCTGTTTATTTAAATCATACCTATATTATATATTTTAAATACAAAAAATTATACATTATATATTCGCTATTATTATAAGATTCATTTTTTGAATTATCTACAAAATTGAACTATTTTATAGATGTGTATATATACCCGTCAAGTTATGTCATATCCAAAATACAAGTATACCTGTGTATATATTAAAGGAAGTATATAGACATATCTACAATCCATTTATAATACATAGGTAATTCAAAATATACATGGGAAAAAATATGTCTATATAATAACTTATACAGATATTTTATATATTTTTTTAGATCTAATATAATGTTATAACCAGCCATTTGGCCGAATGGTAACATTCTACATAGAACTTTGTTACAGAATAATGTTTATAATTTTTCCGTTTGAGTCTATCTGTTTCGGTATCATATCTTTTTTTTTTTATTTGTTGGTATAAAAGCACAGAAAATCTACTTGCCTAATAATATACGGTACCATTACCCACCAAATATGATTACTTTAAGTGGTCAATTTACAAGGTCATAAATATATATGTATATTTCATACCAAACATGTGTTATTTCTTAAAGTACACCCATCTTACGTTCCAGTAACGTTATCCCCACAGAAGAAATTATGAGATCTATATAAGGATTCGTGCGGATTTTATTAATAATATATTTATGAAAATGTTATACAGGATAATCAATTTTCGCGTTAGCCCTGTTCTACATAATTCACCTTGGGTAATAGCGTACTTTACAGAGAGCAGACCCCACTCTCACCCCCGCTTGACGTATCCGAAAATTCAAAACACCGACTCTAAATCCTCGCGGAAGACTCCTCCCTCCCCCTCGTCTCGCCCACGCTTCGAAACCGCAAAGCTCGGGCATCGGTCATCGAGGCCGTCATTCTCCGTCCAGCGAAGCCTTCGTCTTGCGTGGTCGGGCACTCCCCTTCCGGACAGATAGAAGCCTGTAACCAGTTCTTATCATAGGTCGGTTAACCTTCGTCCTTTGATCCTTATTTTTCTGTTGTCTACTACGTATGAGCTTATAATAATGTCTAATTCGTAATTGGGCGGTGAGATTCATTACGATCCTGTCACATGGGGTGAAAACCCAATTTGTTAGGGTCCCCTCTGAATGTTTGTCAAATTCAGAACGGTGGCGGTCGTGTGTTCAACGTGTAAGTGTGATTCATTTTAACCTTGAGGATGTACACCTTCATGCCCTTTTTTGGCTTCTCACCTGGACAATTGGATCTGGGGTTTAGGGTTTTAATGAAATCTAATGTTTCATAATATATTCATCTTCTACGTTGTTTAGATTCTAAATTTTGATTGTTATGTCTCATTTTGTATTACCTGTTTAGTTCCTTTTATCTGGATGATTACCATTCAAGATAAGTGAGACGGTTCAGTCTCCACATAAATTTGTGTTTAGTTTGCAGACACGTTGCTTATTTACAAAGTATATGCCGTTAGTTGATAGGCATTGTCATACGTTGTCTTTATTATGATAAATCTCTAATGGTCTGAATCCTAATATGCGCTGACGGCGTGTCGTGAAATGTTATCGGATAGTACCAATGGATCACAAAATGCCTGTATCCTGAGTTGGATTACAATTAAATGTCGATCGTCTGTAATTTAGCATTTTGTGCATTCAGTGCGACATACAAAGCCAAAGTTTCTTTGTTTACACATTATAATTTAGATCGGCGATCTGCATTGCCCAACCCCGTACATGTTACTAGTCGAGATTACTAAGTGTGCATTCTTCTTTTTCTAGACATACCCCAAACATAATGATATGTGCATGCCGCAACTCCGACTGCCTCTTCTTACTGATCGCTCGATGATGGGACCATTGTAACGTATCATTTACATAGACTGAGGATTGCGATAGTCCTTACATAATGTTTTTGACTATGACAGTTATTTATTAGTTTTTACCTAGATTGTATATAGCAATTTATTGATGTTCACCCCTATTATTTAGATAGTTCTTACGTTCTAACTCTCTTCTTTAACTGTCATTGAATCTCCTTTGCGTAACAAGCTCATTTTGATTCGTTTCCCCCGAATCAAAATATGGTCCATTGTTCCTAATTGTCCTGTATGTGGACTTACCATAATGCCATGCTAAGTGTGCTAGTGTTCATAATTCTATTTTATAAGGATGGACGCAAAAGCAAAGGTATCATACAGGAACCATTCCATGCGGACAACGAGGGCGTCGACGTTGACCCTTGTGGGGTGTCTTTGGATTCTTCTGAATCTTCAGATAATGTGATTGATGATGATCATGTGGCAATGAAACCAACACAACTCTGTGTAGAGGCTGACGGTTAAGAACAGGTTGTACAACCAAGTTTTGCGGATCTTGGTGTAAGTGTTGATTCTGTCAGGTCAATGGTCTTCAAGACTTGGGAGGATGCAGAAGCTTTTTATAGTTCATACAGTAAAGATATGGGATTTGGTGTTCGCAGACGGGATGTTAGGAAAATTGCAAAGGCCAAGGTTGTGATGTACAGATGGGTGTGTTGCAAAGAGGGTATACGACATCGTTCATACACCTGCAATCCCCATCGAAAAAGGCCCCCGCGAGCAGAAACACGGCAGCGTTGTCAAGCCCATTTTCAAGTCAATTACAGCCGCGGGAGTAATAATTATTTTGTAAGGTATTTTTCACCGGACCACAACCACGAACTTGTCCCACGCTCACAGGTCCAGTATATCCCGTCTCACCGGTGTGTGCGTGATACCGATCAGATGGACCCCAACTCTTTGTGGAGTGTAGGAGTGAAGACCTCCCAAATCGTTGATTACTTAGTACTACAGAGCGGTGGATACGGGAAAATGAGTTTTACTAGAAAGGACCTGTACAACCACATCGACAGACAACGGTCGCAATTGGTTTGAGATGGTGTCGCAAAAAGGACCCTTGGATACTTCGCCGGTTTAAAGCGCGGTGATCCGGCATTCTTCTTTGATTATACACTCACTAGTGATCAACGGTTGGACCGCCTCTTCTGGTCTGATTCGACATGTCAGTTGGACTATAGGTGCTTCGGTGATGCGGTAGCATTCGATGCCACCTACAAGCGAAACGTTTACTAGTTCCCATTGGTTATGATTATTGGCATGAACCATCACCACCAAAGCATTGTGTTTGGGTGTGCCCTGCTTGATACCGAGATGGCGGATGCATACCATGGCTTTTGGGGACTTTTGTTAAATGTATGCGCATGAAGACCCCGGTCTCAGTTGTTACTGATGGAGACAAAGCCATGCGCGCCGCGATACGTACTACGATGCCATAAGCGAAACACCCCCTGTATGTATGGCATTTAGAGAGGAATGTTGTATGCAAGGTGAAAGACTGGCGCTTCCTCACCGATTTCAAGAGGTTCTTAATGGATCGTTGGGATGTGGATGATTTTGAGCGGCGATGGCTATCGTTGATTGCGGTATACAATCTACAAAACAGTACATGGGCTTCACGATTGTATGAGACCTGGCATAGTTGGGCAGAGACATATCTGCAGGGTCACTTCTTTGGCGGTTTGCGTACCACGTCTCGTTACGAGGCCATGCATTCCTTCATTAAGCATTTCGTACACAGGCACCCTAAGTTGTTTGAGTTTATTGAACATTTCGAGAGGGCCTTGAACAGGATTCGGGATATGGAGAACGAGGTTGATCACAAGTCATCAAACACGCGCCCAATCTGCGTCCATGCCCTCCAGTCTTACGAATCTAAGGCGGCCGAAATGTATACTGCCGTGTCATTTCATGTATTCCAAAAGGAGCTATATAAGGAGTCCGCCTACCTTCTTTCAGACAGTGTAATAAAAGAGGGTGAAGATGAGATATACAACATGTGCAAGTGGAGTAACAGGACACGTATAACAAAGGTCATCTTCAACAGAAGCACGTCAACGATGAAGTGCGCATGTTTAATGCTCGAGTCGTGTGGCTTCCCATGCCGACATGTTATTGTAGTGTGCAAACTTGCTGGCCTTCCAGCTATGCCACCTTATTTCATATGGGGGAGGTGGACAAAGCATGCCAAATCTGGTACCGACGTACAGATCGACCGTGATGGGTTAACTGATCAGGTTGTCAAAATGGCCCGTCATGGGGCATTGATGACCAGGTGCAGAAGCATTTGTGATGTTGCTTCTAGCAGTGATGAGGGTTTCCGGTTATTGAACAATTACATCCACCGCATAAACGAGGAACTACAACAGCTGCAGGGGGGCGGACAAGAAACTAATGCGACCAACCGTACGCAGAAGTTCGTAACCCTATGGTCCCGAAGAAACACACAACAATAATCGGACGTAAACGACAGTCGTCCGTTAGGCGTTGCGGTAAATGTCGTGAAGTGGGGCATATTACGACCAACTGTCCACGTCGGGATGTTGATTTCGCCGCAAGCATGTGTGCCGCCGCTAATCAAGGTGGAACGGAGGTACTCGACGACGATGGGGCTGGCGATGGATCCAAACATAGCAAGGTGACATTCACTCGGAATATAAGTCATGAAGTAGTTTTAACTTCTTGTTGTTTTCTGATGTTACAATGTTTGGCTGTTGCCCGTGTCGGGTTGGCGGACTTCCAGCCATCTTTAATTATTGCATCGTTATCATTTGTGCTACTGACAGTCATACATGTAACTGTCCATCTGTGTTTAACATTTCAGTTTTTAGCAGGGCCAATTCTATCATGTATTCTGGCCATAAATGTATGTTTTCTTTGTACTAAGATGATGTTATGTTTATATCGCCTCTTTACAGGACAGATCAGACGTGCTGATTTATAACATATTTCGCTCCCTCTAATCACAGCCATCATCTTCATTGCAGCATCATTCGTAATATGGAGTTCCCGACCTTTCCACCGCCGGGACCCATATGTGATACGGTTCTCATTGATCAAGCCATACATAGATCCGCACATATCTACAGGGGAGATGTAAGTTGTTTTTATACAGTACGTAATTTATTTATTTTTTATAATGGCCGATGACATAATTAACAATGTGCTAACCATTCACTGGGTATTCCTTACAATAGGATCCTGGGATGCTTAAGATCATTGATCACCGGGGTTGTGCTATCAAACCCCCGTCCCGTTTGACTTCCACGTTGCGGCGTGCTGGATTTCATTGTGTCGTCCTGGTGCCGCCCGTCAGACTTGACCACGCTCTGTTGAATGCATTCATAGAGCGTTGGCGTCCAGAGACGAACACTTTTCATCTACGTGTTGGTGAGATGACCGTGACCCTCAAGGACGTTGCCATGCTCACCGGTTTGCGTGTTGACGGAGATCCGGTTATATGCGATGATCCGGATGATTATGAGTCATTGTGTATGGCGGCCTTCGATCTGCGATCTTGCTGTGAATGCGATGGCGGTAGGGTAAGGTTGGACGCCATCAGGGAGATATTTGATCAGGCACATGATCCTGACCAGGGTGCACGCGCTTTTATACTGTACATCATTGGCAAACGCTTGTTCCCAGATGGTTCGGGGAACAAGGTCTCTTTGCGGTGGTTAACGTTTCTTGCCGATATCGATCGGTATGGCCGACTAGCATGGGGAGCAGCTGTCTTGTCACATATGTATGCCCAGTTGTCGAAGGCCACCTCACCCTCAAGAGATCAGATTCCGGGATTTTTCACCTTGCTTCAGGTATGTGATTTTCTACATCTATGCTCCCCAAGGCCTATTAGTTTATATTGATTGCTGTTTTTCCTAATCATCCACGTGGATTTCATGTTTTCCAGCTATGGGTATGGGAGTATTTTCCCACATTGTCAAAGGCTAGACCGATTGCGCCAGTTGAGATTCATATCGGTCAGCCATATGGAACCAGGTAAATAAAATAGACTTGCATATTTATTTCGTTTATCAGATAATGATATTCCCGTATAGAGTGGGGTGACTGTTATTGTTTAAACATGGACTCAGATGGACTGGGGGTTTGGACTTCCGAAACGTGCTACAGTCAACGAATGTGTGGTTGTATCGGAACGAGTTGGACATGCAATCTCCGGATGCGGTAGTATTCAATTTATTATTATTGTGTTGCGATTCGTACGTTTATTCAATATATCACCCTCTTAATAGTACATTGTTGGGTTGTAGGTGACATGGACACCGTACGCAGAGGAAATTATCCAGAATTTACCGCGGATATGCATCGATGGTATGGACATGTGGATGGCACGCGTGCCCGTTATTTGTTGTCGCTACGCAGAGATGCACCACCCAGATAGGGTCATGCGGCAGTTTGGGTACGTGCAGCACATACCGGATGCACCGGACCGGCCACCGAGGTATGGACGGGCTAAACCAAATGAAAGTATAGTCAGTCTACGCAGTCCAGAGTTGGAACGGTGGGAAGATCGCCGTGAATTCATAGCCCACCAGAGGCGTGGAGTGGGGCGACGGTCAGAGCATACACTGCAGACGTATATCTCCTGGTATTGGGATATCACGGTCCGATATATATCCACCCCAACTATGCTGGCCAAACCATCGACTTACACGCCGCGTGGATTCATGGAGACTACTCTGGTGAGCTTCAATGTTTTTAACGTGGCTTTGCCTTTGCGATGATTATACTGGTCCTTTATATATGTTTTTGGACATTTAATCCATTTAACTACTATCATATGCATTGGTCCATAGATAAACAATGTTACCGTCTTTTTCCCCAACCTTTCGCAGATGCACTGTATATCGAATACCATCGATGGAATGTCAATAGCTGAGCCGAATGTGTTGTTGGATGCCGTGTACTATCGTGACCGTATGCTTAAGCTTCGCAAATATTGTCAACGTGTCATGAGTGATCTTCCTCTTCAGGAGCCGCCGGATGTATATCACCATGTTCCGACATCACCTGCATAGAGGCGACGGCGTGGGGGAGAGGTAAATGCCGACGGGCCCCACAGAGACATGATGGGGAGGCAGGTCCATCACGGCACCATGATGCGGATGAGGCAGACCCAGCAACAAGATCAGATGACAGTGAATTCGATGGGGGTTTAGACTCGGCGACCCAACCAACACAAACTACAGATGTACGACGGAATCAAAGGCGTACATGCCGGGCATCCTGATTCTGTACATGTGTGTTGATTACCGCAATGCTATTACACCACGGTACGTCCTTCTTCATAATTCTGATTGAACTCTTTTTATTTGGATTCCAATTAACATGCAAGTTTCTGTATGATCTCAGGTTTGAGTGCAGATTTAAGTGGAGGAGGTTGTAAGTGTCTCTTTCGTCGTATATACCCTTGCTTAGTAATGAGTTCTCTTGTTTTGGGGAGCATTCTGCTCGATTGTATAGTTTCTTTTTATGTGGCACCGATGTTTTCGTAGACATGTTGTTTAAAACATCGCCATCTAAGGTGATACAGACTTCATGTAGTCAGAAGTTGCTGGTTACACAGTTTTTAATCCGTGCCATAATTATCGCGTGAATTTTCCAGTCATGTCAACTATTCCAGATCCTGATGACATGTACGTTATGGCCTGTTCTACTGAATCAAAACTTGGGTATTATGGAATAGGAAACAACTTATATGCGTATGGCACCATAAACGAACATAACTTTGTTTAGCCAGGTCTGAGATCAATACATGTGTGACCGCATGTTGTAATTAACTTTGTATTACCGTGGACTTATATCTCTATCATACGCACCACAAGGGAGTATATCACAAAATGTTGAGTGATACATGATCCAATCAGTATAGTGCAAAATGCGCCGAATATAAGGTTCACAGACAGCATATATCAAGAATCTAAGATCAAAATAGTCTGTTAAACGCCGAATATAAATTACACAGCAGACATTTAGAATTTATGCCCTAAACGGTCTGTCATAAGCCGAATATAATTTACAGATAGCAGACATTCAACAATGTGGGCCCTAAACGGTCTGTCATACGCCGAATATAAATTACAAAGGGTAGACATTCAGGATGTGAACCTTAAACCGTCTGTCATACGCCGAATATATAATTTACAGAGGGCAGACATCCAGAATGTGGACCCTAAACGGTCTGTCATACGCTGAATATAAATTACAGAGGGCAGACATTCAGGATGTAGACCCTAAACGGTATGTCATAATAGGCTATAATTTCTGAGGGCGACATCCGTAATGTGGACCCTAAGCGATTACGTCATACCGAATATAATCTCTACAGAGCAGACATTCAATAATATCGACCCTAAAGCCGATGCATAATGCCGAATATAATTTCTGAGGGCGTACATCCGTAATGTGGACTCCTAAACGATTGCATCATGCAGAATATAATTTCTGAGCATACATTCAAAGAATGTCGACCCTAAAACGTCCACATACGCCGAATATAAATTACAGAGAGCAGACATCCAGAATGTGCAACCTAAACGGTCTGTCATACGACGAATATAAATTACAGAGGGCAGACATCCAGAATGTGGACCCTAAACGGTCTGTCATACGCTGAATATAAATTACGAGGGGCGTATAGGGATGTGGACCCTAAACTTGATGCAATAAATGCGCAGGCTATAATTTCTGAAGGTAGACATCCAGAATGTGGACCCTAAACGGTCTGTCATACGCCAAATATAATTTACAGAGAGCAGACATTCAACAATGTCGACCCTAAACGGTCTGTCATACGCCGAATATAAATTACAGAGATCAGACGTCCAGAATGTGGACCCTAAACGGTCTGTCATACGCCGAATAGAATTTACGGAGCAAACATTCAGAATTTGGACCCTAAACGGTCTATCATAAGACGAATATAATTTAGAGTGACATTCAGAATATGGACCCCTATGTTTGTTCTGAAATAACTAATTGAACTTTGGACATACCAACATATATGAGTATCGTAATTTAGATCATACCATAGACCCTAAACTATTTGATAAGGAAATGCTTGGTCTTGGTAATTCAACCGGACAACACTTAGATTCATAATATGTACGTTGTAGCAGCAACACCATATGGCACCCAAAGATTGCATCGGCGTCATCGGCCATAATGGCGCGCAAAGTTTAGTGTAGTTAGACCACCTGATGAAGGGCTAAATAATTAACATGTGAATATTTACCCCCTTCATAAAATAAGACGGAAAATTACAAATCATACATCGCAGATGACTCCATATCCAGAGATCAAACTCTCTTTCCAGTATAATCAGTTGGCAACATACCGAAGACACAAACGGATTTTGGTCAACGCCTTCCCCTTGGCAAACAAACACATCATACTTTGACAGGTAGCATCAAAGTATCAGACCCATAAGCATCTAAACAGGCACCCAATGTGACGAAAAATGACACCCAAAAAAGGCCATCCCGGAAACACCATCCAGAGATAAACTTAGCGTGTATATACAATTAAAGTGAAATCTGTCAGAGCATACATAAGATGTATAGCGAATAACATGGTTTGGATAAGCAAAAACATGTAAATATTGATTTTATGCCATTGAAGGTCCGGTGCCGTCCCATCTTCATGTAGTACCATAATGTTATGAGTCATCTTGTATGAGGTCAAATGCCAAAATACAACAAGTGTGGTTGACATTCACAAATACGAACGGGCACACATGATACTAGCCCACAAACTATTCAATCCTGATACTTTCAAGACGTATGAGAGCACCTTCTGCAATGTGTTGAGATACTACATATATTATATTCGTGTTCAAATCACAGCAGATAATTTGTATGAAAATTCAAAATAAGACATTATGATGTACTGAGTAGCATGCGATGATTACCTGTTTCAATACACATTATCAAACGGTCTGATCATCGATCTGTACAACGTGAGCTGTGATCTGCATGTCATCTAATTTTGATGAATCGACCGTCGGTTTGCTGCAATTTTTGATGATTATTCTGATGATAACACGTGCAGTAATCTGAAATGAACTATTATGGTATTCAAAATAGTTTGATGATTAAAAACATCTAACAAATACTCACCGTATAAACAAAGGACAGTTTCTTATATTAGCCAAAAATTGCCAGGTCAATCATTATATCACGTGCTCCCTCTCGACCTACCCGTCATATGACCTCGTTTATCGGCACGATATTGCGATGCAGTTCGTACAACCTTGTCAAGGAACTGGTTTTGCTTGTGCAAGCACAACCATGACAATACGTGCCTGCGATAATTGCCCCTTAGCACGAATGTACCCTGCACGGCTCAAGAAGGTGCACAAATCAAAGATTCATAATGTATCATGTACGCTGTACAGAGTTAACGGCATCTTACAGGATTCTTTAATACTGCGTCCCATTCACGCTGATACGCTATTACGAACAACTCGCAGTCAAACCAACAATTTATGCATGATATATGTTAGTGGGGTGAACACCGACGAAACAATTAGGAATATATATATATATATATATATATATATATATATATATATATATATATAGGCATAAATAATATGAATTATGAACCATTGTTTCCGCCTTACAAGTTGGTTTGCATCTTTACGGGTACACTACAGGAAATGTAACCTATAGCGGCGGATATCGCACGAATAAAGCCCGCTGCTAAAGCCTCAGTCGGTATATATTTTAGCGGCGGATAATCCAGATATTGCGGCAGATATATCCGCCGCAGAAAAGATGAGTGTAGCGGTCGATTGCAATTTATAGCGGCGGATAAGTCCGCCGCTATAGGTCCCATCGATGTAACGCCGTTAACGGCGACCTATAGCGGCGGATATATCCGCCGCTATAGGTCTCTCAAGACGTGGTAATTAGGCCTTGTTAGGCCTTGTAGCGGCGGATATATCCGCCGCTATAGAGCATAAATAATTATATTAATATTAATATTAATATTAATATTATTCATAATATTGCTGATTTATATACACAAATACCCTGAGAAGATCAAATTAATTAATAATAAAAATCTATTTTTATTGCAAAACAAATGTTTGGTATTACAAAAAATTCACTATCCAATAATAGAATATTCAAAAATTTAAAAAGCAGAAATATTGACATACAACAACCCACAACTAATAGTTGTGCTTGAGATACAACAAGAAAAACAAATAATAAACCTTCCAATTTCCTTACATTTATATTTCCAATAATTTCCAAAATTTAATTAAAAATTTCATTGCAAGCTCTATATGCAGAAATGCAAGCTCTTGTTCCCGATGTACCTGAAATTAACAACCCATTTGTGAGAATCCAATTACATCAACCAAAGACATATCAAGAGGATCCTTGTTACTCATAATTTGAACGGTATGATATTGACAAGCAGAAGTAAGAAACATTAAATGGCATACCTTCTTGACAATGAAAGGCTCGCCAGAAAAACTTAACGGCTGGGTACATATAGTTAAAAAACCATTTCTATTTCCATAAATAATATCAGTGAAATGCCGATCACCAACCTGGTACAATAACAATGAGAAACAATAGCACAGCTGAAATGAAGGTGGAGTTAATCTGCATGTGTCAACTCTTACGACAACAAGAAATGAGGCTGAGCAACCAAAATACTTCTCTATGTCTTCTGTCGTGCCAGCTGGTTTTTTCACCTCTATAAAATATATTTAAAAATTTTCAAAATTAGAACATTCTTTGAATGAACATTTTCTTTTGATTGATTTGCTATTAGTGTTGCATAGGGTCCGGCCACATATATACACAATCAAGCATACCAAGATGTGTTCATTCCTATAACATAAACTGATATGCCATACAACATTAGTAATATACTGAAATTTCCATTAAAAGTGTGATGTTTGCTTCATTGAAAACCGTATTAAAGCTACCTCTCTTTCCAAATCTTTAACAGATAAACACACCAACCCGATTAAAATCTATCCAAGCTGATCTAAAATTCTTAACTTTGGGGTATGCATAAATCCTAGAGAGGAACTATTTCCACTGAGTAAAAATGTTAGTGGCCACATCTTATACCCAACCTGAATCTTGCCCAGCTGGAAATATATCACAAGAAAGGCAACTGAAATCACAAGAAAGGCAACTGAAATCATCACCATTTAATCTGCCCAAGAAAAAAGAATAATGTGAGTGAATATCATCAATTAACTGAAATCATCATCTATGGGTTAATAGATTACCTTCTGATGCAACACTGGGACAATTGCCTTCCTCCTTACTTTCCATATTAATCTTGTTGCCTTTCATTTTCAAATGAATGAGAAGATCAGAGCATCGATGGGTTGTGCAAGACCCTAGAAATAAAAACTTGTAGTTACTTAAATCTTAAAAATCAACCTAACAATAAAAAAAATTTCAATTAAAAATATATACCTTTTTAGATAGGTTAGCCATAATATCATGAAGATCACCATCTACACTAGTGAGTTGGCCAAGAATAGAAGTTATCATATTAAATTGCTTTCTTGTCGCTTCCTTATCAGCCTTCAAGCTTTTATTCTCTTCTAACAGCTCACGGCGCGTAGGTCGTGGTCCATGCATATCTTTAGGTGAAACACCTAGACCAAGCAATCTGCAGCGCCCATGACTATCTTCTCCCATAACTTGGGAGAAGATTTCATCCCTAACTCTGAGGATACCTTGGGACTCTTGTGGCAATTGGGACACTAAAGCATTCATTTGAGATTTGTTTAAAAAGATATAATTTAATTTGATGATGTAAATATTGTATAAGTAGAGAAAGCAAAATTTGATAGATTACATACAAACTTTTCTTCAGCCACTACATCAACGAATGTGCCATCTTTTCTTTGATGCAGCTTACGGAACATGTCTACGCGCGACGGTTCCACTCCATCATTGTTTATCGTCTAGTACAAAATAGATAATATCATATTTTTAAATGAATTACAAATAACAGTTTATTACCAACCCCAAATGATGTTTTTTACCTCTTCGTCAATTCTCCTTGCAAAGCTTTTTGTTCCAGAAGTGTGAGGCATGGCTTGTTTTCCACGATTTAATTTGCCTTTTTCCTCACGCATCTAAACTCAAAAGAATATAAAAATTTTGTTTATATTTAACTATGCATATAAAAATTTACTTGAATTAAGATACAAATGAGTATATTAAGCATACCTTTCCCGTGTCGCTTTCCCAGAAATTTACAAGCCAATCCCAATCCTCCTGGGTAAGCTCCAAGGGTCGGTTCCTTTTGGCTCTTACTACATCACCCCTAAAAGGGGTGTAATTAGCCCGTTTCACTTGGGCTTTATAATCTTTCCACTTTTTATTAAAAGATTGTAACACCCAATCGTTAAGTAAATCGTCGATTTCAAAAACATCCTAAAACATGATAAAATGAAGAAAAAAAATCATGAGTTCAAATTATCAAACTTTGAACAAAAAAATTAAACTTTAAAATGTTACCTGCACTCTCTGCCACACCCTCTCCTTATCTTCCTGGGGCACAAACCTCCAATCAGAGTATCTGAACAAACAAAATCTAGGTTTACGAACCATATTACCTAGAAATTGTCCCAAATCTCTAGCACCATCACCAACTGGTTGCCCCTTATTATTACTTCGAACAATTTTTTTTGGTGCATTTTCTTCTCTATTCCAGAGTCTCTCAAGCCGTGTGTGCCCCCTAACATTTCTTCGAATTTCTGTAAAATGTATTGATATATCAAATATTGAATTTTAAAAACTTCATAAAATTTATAAATATGCAAATGAGTATAATTATAAAACTTCTTGAAAATTTTTATGAAAACTTAATGAAGATATACTAGCCTGGATTAGATGAATTTCCTTCATCTGAAAGAGTATGACTCGAGCTAGGATTTGAGTGAGTAGGGACTCCTCCTCCACTACGTACCCTACCGCGCCTTGTAAAGTTCCACATTTAGCTACACTATAAAAGAAGCAAAATTACAGTGTTATCATTAATATAACAGAATAAATGAGCAATGGAATGTTAATAAGATAATAATGGAAAATGGACAAATTGTCTTTAAATATATAATAAGACAGATGCAAACAAGGAAAGATTATTGAACATACATAAATCAAATTTCTTTGTCGCTATCTTCATCAAATTCCTCTAGTGTGTCAGTCATTAAGATGTCCCTACTGACAGGGATAAAGGGTTCATCAATTGTTGCCCCTTGCATATCCTGTCTTTCCCAAATAATATTCTCCTCATTATTAAAGAGGTTGTCCTCCAAACTTGCTTCATTAGAAATTATACTTTGTATATGATCTTCAATGGAGCAATCATTTTGCATGTCATAAAAGTCCCTTGGTTTTGTTTGGACAACGACATGCCAATTTGGATCCAAAGGGTCTTCAACATAGAAAGCTTGCAATGCTTGAGATGCTAGAATGAATGGCTCATCATACTCATTTGCCCCGGTATTTGATAATCTATTTAGATTCACAAGAGTGAATCCTAAATCATCTGTCTTCACTCCTTTTGTAACATCAACCCACTCACACTTGAACAATACTACACGTTTCCATCCATGATAGTTTAGTTCAATAATATTATTCAACACCCCAAAATATGTAATATCACTCTGAATGGGGTTTTTGTCACTGACACTTGCAAAACTCATAGCCGATGCAACAACAACCACTCCACTATTCTGAGTTTTTCTTCTCTGCTCTCGGGCCTTGACATGAAACCTGAATCCATTAATAGTATAAGCATTCCACCGCCTTGCTACTATGTCTGGGCCCTTGGCTAAATTTACAACTTCATCAGATAATGAAGAATCATTTGTATTCTGACACTTGTGAAATATCCACTAATCAAACTGTTGATGGTGCATCTTATCAAGGTCATAAGCACTAATTCTGCGATGTTTTCTCTTGAGTTCTCTTTTATGTTCCCTACATAAATAAACCATTTGTTTACTACAATTTTATTTTATTCAAAATATATATCATAAATTAATAAACGGAATTTGGATACTTACTCGATATAGTAATCAAGAACTTCAGAATTAAATAACATATAACGGTGTGCTTGTTTCCACTCCATAGGATTAAGGGTAAATGTTTTTGATTTCCCTATAGAATGGCCCATAATAGGATCCCCAAAATCATCATTCCGCGGTAGCTTATGAAATCTTGTATCAACACCATCAAAGTATCGTGAACAAAAAGTAATGCATTCCTCCAATATACCCTTCAGCAATTGAACCTTCTGGTCTACTTCGGTTACGAACATATGATTTTAGTATGAGAAGATACCTAAAATCAAATGATGATTTATAGTTGAAAAAATCAGCCCAGTAAACGTAATAAAATTATATAGAGAATATACACATAAATAACCACTATCTAACCTCTCAATATGATACATCCAACGATATTGCACCGGTCCAGCAAGTTTTGCCTCAGTAGCCAAATGAACAAGCAAATGAATCATCACATCAAAGAATGCTGGGGGGAAAATCCTCTCTAAATTGGAAAGGATCCGTATAATTGAAGACTGTAGCTTATCAAAATTCTCTGCGCATACTTTCTTCAAACATAACTCTCTGAAGAATGAACACAACCCTACAAGGGTTGCCACAATGGACTTAGTTAATGTCCCCCGTATAGCAATAGGTAGTAATTGTTGCATCAACACATGACAGTCATGACTTTTAAGTCCTGCAATCTTGTGATCCTTCAAATTTACACATCTTGAAATGTTTGAAGAATATCCATCTGGAACTTTCACATTTTTCAACACACTACAAAGCTTATCCCTTTCTTTTGTGTTCATTGTGTAGCACTTGGAGGCACATATATTTTATTTCCAATCCCAAGTGGATGAAGATTGCTTCAGATCGCATTTCACATAAGTCTAAGCGAGCCTTCAGAGTATCTTTACTTTTTCCCACTGCATTTAATAATGTCCCAAGTATATTGTCACATACATTTTTCTCAATATGCATCACATCCAAGTTGTGCCTTACTAAATTGTACTTCCAATAAGGCAACTCAAAAAATATACTTTTCTTCTTCCAGTTATAGTAATCTTTTGATTCTGTTTGTGCCAACCTCCTTCGCTTTGCTGATACACTGAGCTTTCTCTTTCCAAAATCATTGTGAAAACCCTCCAATTGTTCTAAAATTTGAGTGGGAGACAATTGATTTGGCATAACATTGAACTCCTTTGTTCCATCAAAAGATTTTTTGTCTGATCTAAACTCATGTTCCGGATCAAGAAATTGACGATGCCCCATGTAACAAAATTTCCTACTATGTTTCAAGTATCTTGACCAAGTGTCTTTGTTACAATAAGGACAAGCAAGACGCCCTTTGGTGCTCCATCCTGATAACATGGCATAACCTGGGAAGTCACTAATGGTCCATAGCAATGCTGCTTTCATCTGAAAGGTTTGATTAGTGTGTGCATCATAAGTATTAACGCCAAATTCCCACAATTCCTTCAACTCATCAATCAACGGTTGTAAATACACATCAATATCATTCCCTGGTCCATGTGGGCCAGGAATCAACAGCGACAATATAAGGTAGGGTTGTTTCATGCACATCCATGGCGGCAAATTATATACAGTCAATATGACAGGCCATGTACTATAAGAAACACTCATAGTTCTGAAAGGATTGAAGCCATCTGCTGCTAAACCAAGTCTGACATTGCGGTGATCTGAAGAGAATGATTTGTGCTTAGTATCAAAATCTGTCCATGTAGTTGAATCTGCAGGATGCCTTAAGAATCCATCTTTCACTCTATCACGATCATGCCATATCATGAATGGAGCTGTCTTTGATGACATGAACAATCTTTGCAATCTTGGTATTAAGGGAAAATGGCGTAATACTTTCTCAGGGATTTTCTTTTCTTTTGTAACAGAAGAACTTGCATTGGCTCCTAAATTTTTTTGCATTTGTTTCCATCTAGAAACACCACACACCTTGCAAATTTCATCATGTGCAGTTTCTTTCCAATACAACATGCAGTCATTAGGACAAGCATCTATTTTCTTGTAGTCAAGACCCAAATCCTTAATGATCTTCTTCATTTCATAAAAGGAGTTTGGTAATGTCTCCCCCTCAGGAAATGCTTCCTTCAAAAGTGTGAGTAACAAATCTAAAGATTTATTACTCCAGCCTGATAAACACTTTATGTGATATAGCCTAACAACAAATGCAAGTTTTGTGAATTTAGTATATCCTGGGTACAACTCTTTGTTAGCATCCTCGAGGAGTTTATAAAATTGATTAGCTTCATCATTTGGACCTTCTGGAGGTGGATCAGTTGATGTTGTTTCATCTTCTATATTGTTGCTCGGTACACCAAATGCATCTTGTAACATTTCTTGCACATGAACATGGCTTGAAAATTCATCTTGATATTCAACATTCGGATTTGAAGAAAATGATGATTCCCCATGATCATACCAAATCTCGTATGATCTCATAATACCATTGATGATGAGATGTTCATACACCTCATCTCTGGTTAACAACACACTGTTGACACATTTTCTACATGGACACACAATTTGATCTGATGATATATTGGCAAATGCAAAATCCAAAAATCCCTTGACACCTTGATGATATTCAGAACTCACCCTACAATATTCAATAAAATATTTTTAAAAAAAATACATACATAAGTGAATCTAATGGAAACATGTAACTAATATTAAAGATGAATTCGCCGATGTTACCTTGACTTTGACATCCAAGTTTTGTCCATGTCAATTGATTGTTGAATTCCAAAGTTTCTAAGAAAGAAATGGTCTTATGTGGATCAAAAGCCCTATGTGAAAGTCATTATTCACATTACGTAATTCCAAGGTATAACAGCCCCATCACACCAAATCCTTTCTAGTGACAAGTGAAAATACACTCTTTTTCCTTGAAGTTAAAAACTTATATACATACTCTAAATGAAATACATGAGAAAATTTGAAAAATAAAAAGAAAAATGTGACTCGGAACCAAAAGGCGATAAGGAAAAAGGTAAGTTCATGGCCAAATTAATCTACAGCATAACAAGAGATAAATATCTGATGACGAAAAACAAAAAAAAAACGGGTGAAATGAAAATTGGAACTCTGAAGCAAAAAGTCAAGAAAATGGTAGAATTCAACATAATAAGAGAAACACATACATGATGCGAATTGCAAAAGCTCTTTTTATTTGCTCTTTTGAAAATAAAACTAAATGTTTTATTCATCAATTTGATGCCTCCTCTCATTGCTTAGGACCACAGTGTCACAGACAGAACATTACTTCTAAATTTATAGTTGAAGTTGGTTTTTGTTAATATACTTGATATTGATGAGAGTCCGACGTGATTCCTTGTGACGTGATTCCTTGTGATTGTGAGAGTTAAAAAAAAATAGAAAAAACAAGTAAATTTTTTTTTATGTGGTTCATTTTAAAATAGGCTACATCTACAGCCATCAGTGTTGTTCCATTATATCTCAGTAAATTGAAATTTATAAAAATGAATAATATAAATAAAAAATAAAAACCATAATACAATAAAAATACCTAAAATATCCTTCAAAAATTTTTGACCCGTGAAAAACATAGATAGGTGTCCAATATGACGCGACTCTGCACAAGTTAACAAATATTTCCTCCCGAATCTCTCTTTTTTTTTAAGAAAAAAGATCTAAATATGTGAAGTGAATTTTCAGGGGCCAGAGATTTCTTTTTTTAATTATTTCAAAGTGGAATGGAATGGTTAGTAATTTAATAAAGACTGCTCTTTCCAAGAATTTCAGTATGAAACTCCTGAAAAGATGTGTATAGATGAATTTCTAGTCACTTTCCGCGCTAGTCAAGTCAGAAGGGAGTTTTTTACACTGCTTGAACACTAGTAAATGAATAAAAACACATGAAAAGTGGTTATTTCTAGTAACTTTCCGCGCTAGTCAAGTCAGAAGGGAGTTTTTTACAGCATAACAAACTATAATTGTGTCCTTAAAAGGATTATCAATTAAGAGCCCACATCTTCAAAACAAACTATATAATGAAGGAAAATTAAACAGGAACCATCAGAAATGAAATTTCCATTCAACTATATTGTTGTTAGAAATTATTCCACTACCACAGACAGAACTCATTATTGCTTGCTGCTAAGCAACATATATACAACATCAAATGGGCTAGCTATTGCATCAATAACATAATTAAGGGCATCTACTTTGAGCCATAATCTCTAAGTTAACAAAATAATATATATTACTCCTAAAATTAGTCATCTCAAAAATCTGAAATCTAAATACATGCAATTGACTGAACTTAATTTTTAAACTAACACCTGAAAAATTCATATATTGCATGAACCTGAATCAAGATCACAAGTAGAAAAAGTGTTATCAGTGGCAGAACTAGACTCAGAGTGCTAGAAAGTGTTAGACCCTACCATACAGTACTCTTCTCCAAAGTCTTATACTTTGGTTATGAATAGGTATTATTAGAGGTGAAGAGAAGGTTAGGAAAATCACAAATTACTTCATTAAAGACATTGCAGCAATCCGTATTTGCAAATCATATAGAACCAAATTAGAATCATAACATAAATCTCGATGACGGGAAAATAAATGGGCTACCTAAAATTGAGGAGGAAGAGGAGGTCTCCGACTGAAGAAAGCTTTTCAGGAGCGGCTCAGCCTGCAACCATAACATCAAACAATGAGAAGATGAACAAGAAGAGAACAAGAGAAAGGTGATCAACTACGGCGAGAGCAAAAACTTACGAAGACCCTTGCTAAGCTTGCTATCAATTAATAGTGTTGTTGCAGACAAAGTTTCTGTTGTATTTTCAAACTTACTGAAAGCTTTCAGCTTTACAACCTGATAAATATTCAACATCAAGTGCATACTGCTTAGGTAGAGCGAAACAAAGAAGAGGACTGAAAAGCATAAACTTGAAACATGCTTGTCAGAGTCCATGCGATAAAATAATCAACAAGAAACACCAATCACTACTCATCAGAGTCCAATCATTATGGATACCGTTCAAAAGTTCCATTATGTCTTTCGAAATCTATATTTAATGAAAAACAAATTTTTGAAGGAAACCTAGCTAATAAATAAAGTTTATTAGCTCTACCTGGTATACCATTATTAATTAAAGAGAGCAACATGATTAAAAAAGAGTTTGAGTAGAGAAGGAAACCAAGCTACATTTACAAATTCTGTCCCTACCCACCGACATTTGTTTAATTAATTATCTCTAATAATACGAATACAATACCATCCCACTAAACAAAAATCTGATAAATATTAAAACCAGTTGCATTCATAAAATTAAACCAAGAAACATAAATTGCAAAAGACCCAAATTAAATAATTAATAGATGGAAGAAAGAAAGAAAGAAAGGTGGCATGTTGTTTGATTGAAGACTTGAACCAAACCATTAATCAGCCATAAGTTAAGGTGCTCCCCAGTAATAGAACACAAAATGGTCCCAATGAAAGAAAAGTCTCTCTAACTTAAAATCCAAGGCATATTACATAAGAAAGAAGACTCTTAATTAGCAAGAGTGCTATTAATAATCCTGTTGAATTAGAAGCAAATTAAGGGTGGTGTCCCATTGGTCTTCCAAGACTTGAACATTAGGGAGACAAATTAATGGGATATGTTGACCTTTAATTGGAGACAAGAATATAGTTCAAATCATAAACAAACAAAGACACAAACGGAGTAGATAGCAGATAAGTCAATTGTTGCAAGACAAAAGGAACATTGAAGAGCCATACCAATCAAGCAGGAAATCCTCTAATACTCCAAGAGCGAGATGAGAGAGAGAGAACGATGGAGTGTTTTGGTTAAGAAATGGGAGAGTTCCACCGCTGGTTTCCAGTCACTATTATTAATAGAAAAATAATAGAAAAATACCTGAATTCATTGAAAGAGATAACAGAGCACAATCCAGAAACACTGAATCCAAAAGTAATAGAACATAAATAGAAAAATACCTGAAATCCAGAATGTAGAGCTTCTTTCCTTCGACCAGGCCCCTAATGAGTGGAATCAGGAACCCCAATGAGAGGAATCAGGAACCCTAGCTGATTGGAGGAAGGAATATGAGAAATTAGGAAATCCATCAGAGAAGAAAAGGACTGAGTTCGAGAACCCTAACCAGATGAGAAGATCGCCGGACATCGAGAGGAAGAGGTGGAGTCGCCGGGCTAGCTCACTGGGCAAGATCGTGCACTGAGGAAAAAGCAAAGGATCTAATGTGAGAAATCGAGAGGAAGAGGTGGAGTCGCCGGGCAAGCTCACCGGGCAAGATCGCGCGCTGAGAAAAAAGTGGGCACGAACTAACGAGGGTGTAGAGTGTTTTCGGAAAAACAAAACAATGGAGTCACGGGCTAGCTCGCAGTCTTGCGCGCGATGAGGGTATTTTCGCGGTTAATTGGACTTATAGCGGCGGAACACGAATTCCGCCGCTACATATTAGAGCTGCTAATTAACGCACTTGTATACATAGCACCTTTAATTTAGTTTGTTGGCAACCTGTTCATACTACTATAGCGGCGGATATAATTTTCCGCCGCTATATAGTAGTTTTTAGCCGCGGATATATATATTTGCCGCTATAGGTTAGTTTTTATTTCGCTATTATATATCTATAGCGGCGGATATTTTTATCCGCCGCTATAAATTCGGGTCATCCGCTTCCTTACATCTATAGTGGCGGATATTTTAAGCTGTCGTAATATCTTTTGAATATAGCGGCGGATATAAAATTCCGCCGCTAATATCTGCCGCACCAGCAACAATTTCTTGTAGTGGTATATGCTCCACTGGCCAAAATACGGGCCAACTTGGGTCGTGCAGGATATCGTGTCTAGTTGAGATGTTCTCCCACATGGCCGTAACCGTTCCAATCTGCATTCGACCCGTGCGTAAGGACTTGTGCAGTATGGGTACTGTCATTCAAGAGACTGGGAACATTCATGTGGTAAGACATACAAATAACTATCAGTACTCACTATCTGTTTGGCCATTGTCTCACGCTGAGAAGTGTCTACCGATGGCAGACTGTCGACTACATATGCTTTCTTATTGAGGACATCGATCACCAGCAAGTACCAATGGATATTACCATCGTTTACAGGTATAAAAATTTGTCGAGTTAGTTTTAATGTGAAAACTATTTAGTATACCTAATCAGATTATGTATTGAATAAACCCATCAAAATGTAATAGGACATGATGTTGTCAATAAGATGGTGTCACAACCAAAATATAACCTACATGATGCAGGTCACGCACGTCGCCTGTAAAAGGTTCCAACTTGTAGAAGTAATCGACATAATCATCAGTACTCCGATCCACTGTGTCCAAGATCATACGCTGTAATCGGAAGATATATCAAGTGTCCAACAAAAGCAGTGGATCACACAAACAACCTATGCATGTATTATTCCTAGACATCTACGTAAACAAACTTGAAAGTGGGGGGACTCACGGATAAGCGAGATGGGAGGTACCATCGACGGCACTTGCGACGTTTGCCTTTCTGATCACACGTCAAAGCAGCGGCCACCACATCTATAACCTGTAATTTGGTTCCATGATTGATTTTCTGAAATGGTCAACAAGCATTGAATAAACCTAGGAAGCATCAAAAGATAAGATCGGTTCGAGAGTTTCACCGCAGTAGTCAACATGGTACGGGGCCTTAAAACCCTGCATCTCACCCAGATTGGTGTAATATGATCCGAAGCCTACAAACGCCTCTCTGCAATCATGTGCGAGGTGTAAATTTTAAAGAGCATTAAATATAGTACGTTGCTGCAGATCAGATCCAATTAGTGTAATGTCTTGGAATCGATCACATTTAATTCATTTAAGTTAACCATCATCAGCACATGAGGCAAATTATAATGCAAATGTTGGACTCTTACTGCTTGCTTTCACATCATTACAGGCCATAGGGCCAACAATGAAGCCACTCGAGTGATTTAAGCGAGTGGCCGCAAGAACATCCCTAACCTTTTCGGCTGAACATTTGTCACAGACGGTAAGACGGTCATGTATTGGGATGTGTCATTACACATGCAAATCACGCCGTAAACATTGACATGTGGAACACACAAACCAACTCAGTGTATTAAAATTAAAACAATAGAGATAATGATCTTAGCCTTACTCCAGGCCATCCCGGGTTTGGATGACAAAATCTGCTACTTCTTCGGGTGTGCACTGGATCATATGGTCCGACGCCCTGCCTTCGGGGGGAGCATCCCGCTCCTATATATATATATATATATATATATATATATATATATATATATATCTATATATATATATAGATATAGATATAGATATTTACATACATGAGAGGTCAACAATTGAACAACATTGTCAATGAACTTCCAAAAAGAGCTATACATCATGGAATGTCGATATGCTCTAAAACACGCGGGAGAGGGCAGGTGATCACGTGCCAAGTCACATATAGGGGACATTCTCGTTTGTTTGCTTTTTTCCTTCTTCAGATCCCTGGCGTTTGGACTCTTTTTTCGGCCACCAAGGAGTGTTCGCGAGTAACTCCTCAAGGTATCTCGCATGTTTGGAGCTTCTGATTGGATTAGCGGATTGTTCACCGACGAGTCTATACTCAGAGATATGACTCGAGCCCGGTTATCCTGATAAATATTCAATTATTCGGCATATAATGAATGAACAAAAAAAACAATCTGTCAACACCATGAGCTTCTCTAATGCGTGGATATATTTGAGCATAACGTAAATAATGTGATACCATCAATGTAACTAATACCTCTACTGCTCTACGTTGCACAGGTTGTTCTTTTTTAGTCCTGTTTCCTTTTGGTATGTGCACACCCCCAAGGTCTTGGGGGTCTTCGGTGACATCTATGTTAAACGGTGGTACGGCACTAGGTTGCACGTCGGCAGGCATTAACACAAGTTGACATGCGGTCGGCTCTATGTAATTACGTGGCGTCTCATCTACATCATATTGCTGGTGAGCCTGAGATGGACCATCTCCGGTCTTGATCCGGTCAGCTCCATGCGCCATGTAAATTGACAACAGTTGTTCGATCCTATCCATTCCACTATGGAGGGTAGCCATCCCATTTGTCAATGAGACTGATATCTCATCGACGCGGCTCTTTAGCACCCCCAAGTCCCGACGGAGATCACTAACCTCGGCCCTTACAGAATGATCCTCCTATCCATTCTAAAAGGAAGGATGAGCAACATTTAACAGAGAAATACCATGGGTATGGATATTTTGTAAGTAGTGTTGTAAGGATAAGAGTGACTCTATGTACTGCCGTGCGTGAAGGTATGTCCGACGGGGTGAACACCTGTATGTCACACGAGCGTACACCTCCGCGAGTGTTTATGTGTTTCACGACACGACTGATGAGGGTGTCGGTCCAGAAGGCAATGCGGGGCTGTTCACGTTCACATAGCGGCTGATGATTGATCCCTATCGACAGATGTTCCATGTAGAACAACTGCATGTTTGTTTGAACAAATAGATAATATTGTTAGCAGGCATGGGGTATTAGTAACAAATATACGAATGAAACTTTTTCCTTGTCGTAATGCATCAAACAATTGAAGTAATTATTGACGCCTACTGTGTGCACATACCTGAAGCAACCATACGCAACCACCGATGCGCTTGTACTTTGCCGCCTTGGCCTGACCCCTCTTGTAGGTCCATACTGCTGCGAGCACACCTTCGTGCGCATACTTTGCCCAGTTTAGATTCTTAATTTCATTGATATAAGGCAGCAGCGACAGGTAGGTGCTGGGTATATGATTGTTGCTCGTCGGCCGTATGATTGTTGCGATGATGTACAGCAACAACATTCTTGTAAAATCTTCACCAGCAGGTTTCTTCATCAACGAGGCATAAAGTGCACTCGGGGTCATTTTAGCTCGTTCAACAAGGAGATCTACCCCGGCCACACCATCCCGATCAAGTATGGATTCCACGTCAGGACCATTGATAGGTAAACCAAGAAGTGACCTTCGTGGGGGTAACATGCATCACATAAAACTTGCCCATGCCAGAAGCGGGTATTCCGATTAATGCCGGGATCAAAGCATGCAATCAAGTCTTCTACTCATCCCATCCTAAGCGAGTATGAGTGAGTCTGGAGTAGGTCCCCAAAACCAAAACCAATCAATACTTCCTTCTGCTCATTGTCAAGCAGCTTTAGAAGATGGCCAAACATATGGAGTGCACAACGACTCTGCAAATGGACCTATGATTCAAAGTTTCAAGCGCATAAGGACAGTCCGAGTATAGGAATGGTTCAAGATGACATCATAATTATGATAGGTAAACATTATTTCTGTAAAACACATTCCCAATTTTTGGGCATTGCTGGAACATATGTAACAAACCTTATGCACTGGGGGGTCCTCAATACAAGCATTGTCATTGTTATCCATAATAACTGGGTGATTTCATTAAAAAATAGTTAGTGACCTGCAGCACAATATAATAAAACCCGATCCAAATGTAGACAGACTAGGAGGGGTGAATTACGAACATAAGAAATAGCCAAATTACGCACAAAATTCTATCAAATATATGTGAACAAATCATAATAACAATATCCAATTAAGTCATAGACGGAAAAGAACAAATCTGTAGACAAATGCATGGAGACAAAACAAGAGCGTGGGATGACCCTAATCCCGCCAGCGCAGTAAACAAGACGAAGATGTAATCGAGATAGCAAACATCCAAAGACAAAATTTGCTGAATTAATTGATAAAGATATCAATGGATGGCGAATCAAATGTTTGTATACATGGAAAAAGGCAGATAACAAGATCTTCGAAAAACATCACAACAGCTTAAATTGAATTTATTATGGGTGACTAACCGTGTTCAAAGTGAGTTGCGTGCGATCGAGGATGATGGCTCACAGTTCGCGAAAAAGGATGGAGAAATATGGAAGGGAGGGTTGTGCCCCGTTTATATTTATGCAGGTGAGGAGAGCACTGTGCTAGGGCTCCCGCGATCAGGCGATACCGAATTAGGGATTTTCCAATACTAATCGGCATGAAAGATCTTCACACATGTTTTCATAATCCGCGTTTTACCTGACCTGTTTACGAGTTTCACATTTCTCTTAGCGCAGTACACGACTTTCATCATAATCAACAGGATCTAACCGGCCAAACCCGTTCCGCCATATGAACACACCTGTCCATCGGCCCGGTACACGGCGGGCCATACGAAACCGGCCATTTGAAAGGAAGTAGGCCCGATGTTACCCTCTTTGACCATAAAAGAGGAAGCCATTTATTAAATGGGCCGGATTATAGTCGTCTTTTGTAGCCCGGTCCCGAAGAGTATATATATATATCAGTGTGTGTGTGTGTGTGTGTGTGTGTGTGTGTGTGTGTGTGTGTGTGTGTGTATCACAAAGTCCTTAATACCATCCGCATCAATCTTATAACCTATATAATTGTTTGTGGTGTGTTTCAAATTATGATATAGTTGTTAACCATGTTGATACTATCCTAGGCAATCTCTCCGAAAAAATGACAACGGGGGATCTTATTGTGGCACTGTAGGCCTTTGATTGTATTATCATGGACAATGTGAACAATTTAACCTCCTCATGAAGATATCAAAAAAACTTAAAATTGGGAGGCAATTGCCAAAGGTTTAGGGCCCATATAATTGGGATGGGCCGGGTTTGAGCGAAGTGAGTTTTGTTACTTACCCATCTGGATCCGGCCCACACCCGCACCGGACCGGCACATGGATAGTTGTAGTTCTGAGGACCATATACTGTTTAATCAATTTTGATTGAGAGAGCACCCTCGTCGTTATCGAAGGAATTATTATCAATCGGGATAACTTTAATAAAGTACACTAATTAGAAATGAATAAACGGCTTTCCACATTCCGACTTGTGGTTCTTAAAAATGCATGACGTGTACGTACATAACTGGCCTTTGTACGATCATCCGGTCTGTAAATAGTAATCGGTTTCGGAATAGAATGGTCCATAGAATAACATCTAACTGTCCACAAAATTTACTAGATTATGGGGTTTGTTATAAGGAGGTCCAGGTATCGTCACAATATTTGGAAATGTGACATAATATGGTAAAACAAACCCGAGGGAACGGAGTAAGGTTGACGAGGGAAGAAGGAACATATGAAGAAGATTAGGGGGGATAATTTATTGGAGAACAAAGTGTAAGTAAACAGTATAAAATATAGAGTAAATATCCGAGCAACACAGGACTGGATTATATCATTATTCATACGAAAACATTAAAACATTCAGATTGTGACATAGTCCTTGTACTTGCCCGAGTCATTCTTTCCTATGTTGGTGCGGTCGCTAAGGAGCACAAGTGCTCCAACCCCAGCTTGCGTCCTGCCTGCAACGATAATTAAAAAGCAAACATAATTAAAACCTGCAATCCAACCCTAGAACAAGCACAGTTGGTTAAACGGATACAGCATGACCAAAGATGGGTGTCCCAAAGCTGCCATCTCTATGTGCCATGCTGTGATCCATCTGTACCATTGGACAACCTGGTTCAATCCTGACGTGGGAGGCGAGGCATGCCAGAAGTTGCGCGTTTTCATTTAACTGTTGCTGCAAGCCTTCCACCTTCTCCATTATTTCCACATGGACCCGGCGGATGTTCTGCACGGCATATTCAAGATGGGCAAGGCGTTGCTGAGAACCCAGCGACTCTCTGGTAACTCCCTTAACTATTGGTCAAAAGCGAAATCCATTTGGCTGGTGCCATCCATCGTCTGATGCTTGTTTGGCCACGGGAGGGAACCGAGCACATGAGTGCGAGACGCGGCGCTGCTTTTGGTCTGAACTTGATGCCATTCGTTCACAGGTACAACAAAGCGTTCTCCAGTATAATGTGCTGAGATAGGCAATGGAAGGGGGGAATAAATATTTGTGCATGCACCGCTGGTTACAGGAGGATGATCTTGGGAGGTATCGAGCTCGTGGAACGAAGGTGGAAATGACCGGACTTCTAAGAGTCTTTAATTAATTAGACAAATTCCTAAGAGATATAATTAAGTTGGATAATTCAAGTCTTGTATGGGAATTATTCCCTCATTTATGTTGCCATCAGGATAGCTGATTTCCACCACTCAGCTTGGTAAGTTATTAAATGTTTACATAACAAATATGTCCAGTTATTCCTCTACATGAAATGGTATTGAATAACATGTATTTCTTTATATCAAGATAATGGTCATACATCACAGAGTATGACATCTACTGATTACAACCAATATACATCACAGAGTATCACACCTTTCGCATCTAATTAAAATTTCCATAAACCCTATAGGTCCAGAAGACTTGATGCAGTGGAGGCTGCTTGTGGACAGCATAAAGATAATAATGTCTTGCGCCTTACTATCTCTGTTTTAAGACCCCCGATTGGGACACAAATACGTCGACATTGCCTCCGTAATAGATGGAGATCGAGAGCCATTCATCAAAGCCCACTCAAAGGTCCATTTTTATTGGATGTAATTTTAAAATGAACTATGCCATTGCTGAACATGATGATATCGATCAGTCTTTTAGCAGACATTAGTATAAAATATATTCATTTTCAATCTTATAAGCCTAATTATTGTGTGTTACGTGACTTTGGTTGAGTGTTTTTTAATATCTTTGTTACCTTTTATGGAACTGCTGTTTTACCACAGTCACGCCCAAAGAGGTAACTTAAATCAAGGTGGCCTTAAAAAATAAAAGGCAATATAGATGTTATACGTACGGCGCAGATGGTTTTATATGCAGTGGGGTTTGTGGTGACCACGCTCGCAGTCACAGCTTCTCATGGCAAAATGAACATACATACAGATGCATACAAAACTGCAACATTGAAGCGGTGAATAGTTGCATGTTCCAAAACACAATTAAATTAAAAGTCAAACTTAGATTAAAAAGTTAAAGATAACAGGTTGACAAGGGGGTGACAGTAGGCCAGAGACGTCAAGATCCTTAACCACATACATCTAAAGATCACGAAAGGATGCTGGCGGTGGTAAGGGAGCTTTCAGTCTTTGATGAGGTGCGATGTCGGGGATCGCATGTGAGAGGGGCAATTGGTGGCGACTCGGATGACGATGACGATGCATGGCGTGCTGGGGATGGTGTGCTATCACGGAGCAAATTTAGGACTTGTCGCATCTCCTACCGCAACTCGATCAGCCCTAAGCGAATCTGCGCTGTTCCTGTGTGTGTTGGACGTAGGCTGCCTCTAGTCTTTCTTGGCCCTCGATGATCTTCAGTTGAGCTGCCCTCAGGTCTTGTAAACTGCCACCCTCGTACGTTGGTATACCTTCAAAGCCAGGAGGGGCTTCCCCAAGACGCGGACGCTTCTCTGCAATCTTGGATCTCTTTTCAACCATCTACAAAGCACAAAAAGTGTCATTCAAATCAATACTATATTAGTAGGTAGGGTTGAAAACATCGGTCTAATTAGATAAGTGCAATAGACATTCCCAAGTGATGTTGCCCAAACCCTAGAGCCATTGAAGAACCCACCCCGGTCATGAAAGCAGAAGGCAAGAGGCTTACCGCTAGCTATTTGGTTGAGGGATTCCGAGAGGGAAGCAGGGATAAGAAAGTGAATGATGAGCGTATTGGGTTGAGGGTTTTATAACGAGTGGAGAGAAGAGGGCGAGGTGCATGGTGTCGTTCCATAAAAAGGCTCATTATGAAGAGCCGCTTGTTAGTAAATGTGGAACGGGATTTGAAAAAGGCCTGCGACACATGGAGGCTTACCAATAAAGACTGAGGAGTTCGAAGAGTCGCGATGATAGTAATGCGTTATACGTCTGTGTGGGAACAAATAGTTGCGTTTATGGGATGTATATACGTGGACTCCAGAATATGTAACTTAATATTAATTATGCATACCTACTCGGAGTTACAAACATCAATTGGTGTTTGAGATTTTACATTGTGTTGTTTATGATATAGTAGACGACTGGCCATGTGTACTAACATGCAGCCGAGGGATACAGCATAAAGAATATGGTTTATCCCTTGTTTTTTTTTTTTGTTAAGGTTATTGTTTTGAATTATGTTATCTTCTTTAATTTCGCTGAGATCAAAGAATAATTACGTATGGATTATTAATATATTGGTTTTTTGATCAAAATATTTCAACCCATTCTTGGATAAATGATTACTCATTACTCACTAAGTATTCTCACCAACGTTAATAAGTAATCTATCTATACTACTAGGCGGAAGAAACGGTTGCAATATTTTTTTAAATATTGAAAGAGTTTCAAATAACCAGAAAATTGGATTGGGGTGTTCCCAAAGTCTCTGATTTTTTACTTTTATAATATAAAAAAATATAATAAGGCGACAACCCGCATTATCGTAGTAGTAGTTATATCACGATCACGTTTCCTGGTGGTTGTTACCAAGTGTTATCCATCCACCATATCTCACAGAATTTCAATTCAAAGAACACATAATCTTCTCTCCATTTTCACGACCAACCATTACACAAATTACCTAGTGGCAATTAAAAGTATGTTTTGATTTTATCCCTTTCGGTATGCGTGTTTTTTTTAAATATTCTATGCTTTTTTGATATAATTTTTTAATCGTCAATTGGATTTATGCGTGTGGAAAAATACGATGAATTGTGCTATTCATTTTGATTATATTCAATGTGATCTATCTTATGCGGTTTTGCCTTTTGTGATTTAGACTCCTGCTAGATTCTGAGAACTTTTGGGATGCACATAATTCTTTCAAAAATTGGAGAGAAATATGTGTGTGCTTGTTTTTTTTTTTTTGGTTTATTATTATACCATTGAAGTTATTTTGTTTGTTTTTTTAAGTAAACTATCTTTGATTGTTTTTAAAACCAAAAATCCATTAAGTTGTTAATATAATTAAATATAGTTTGATACACATTATATAAATTTTTCAAAACCAAATTTTAATTTATATACTTTTATTTTTTATCAATTTTATTATACGTACATTTTTATCAATTGAAATATGATGTTTAAAATGATTTACTCCATTTTAGATATATAAAGAATGGGAAACCCAATATGGGTTTTTTCATAAAATTTTAACATGATTTTTAAAAAATGATGAAAAAGATGAAAAAATTAGATTGGACATATCATGATGTGAGATATTTGTAGTTTTTAAACATTTACAAGCCTAATGCATATCTCAGGTTAAATTGCATGATATTGAGCGCAAACTGGGAAATATTTTGATTATGTTTATTATGGAAAAAGAGTGATTTTTTAAATTAATGTAATATGTTTTTTTAACTTATTTTTTTCTTTTGTTGTTTTCCTTCAAGATTAATGTATTGTCTGTTATAAATTATTTTAAATTATTTTTTATTTTTTAAGAATCTTAAATTCTTTTTGTGCCTTTAGAGAAGGTATCTAAATATGCAAACAAGTTACATTTAAATTAAAATTTAAAACATATAATTTTTTTTAAAAAAAAAAACACCTCAAACAATATATCATTATAGAAACAAAACAATTTTTTTAAAATTAATATATTTCATAAATTTAAAATAATGTCATCCAAATAATCGAACTGTTCCTTCTAAAACATTTAATACATTTATCTTTCTTAGTACTTATAACTTTGTCATGCATTTCATCTTTAGCTTAACAACCATATTGCATAAAATCATTAATTATATTGTCAAATTTGTTAAAAACGCTAATTTAGAATACCGTACTTTCAGAATATAATTTAAAATATACAATTAATATTATGTTAAAGTCGAGTGGATTAACTACACCAATCACCTATATATAGTTATTTTTCGATATATTAAAATTATTAAGTATATGTGAAAATAAAGTTAATAATCTATTAATTAATTCTAATTATCGAATATGTTCACCATTATCTCTGTTAATTGACTTTATTGAAAATGAATGAGCCACATTAATTAATAATGGTATTGGAAAATAAATGCATGTATTCCAGAAGATCCAAATTCATTTGATAAATACTTTTAACACAAAAAGGACAAAAACAAGGTTCACCAACAATTGCAAATAAAGCTTGCACTGCATATCACCTATTTCTTAAATATAAGTTTTAAAATACTTATTTCAAATAATTTTTAGAAAATGTCAAATAGAAAACAAAAATTAAAATTATTTATTGTGTTTACAAATATAGTAATTTGGAAGCAACCTATCAAATGACAATCAAATAATTAGTTAAGGCTCGAACCTAATATTTCATATAACAGTACCCAGTCCGGACATAATTTATAATTTATTAGGTCCGGACACCTAGAGATTAGGTCCCGGTCAATTCAAATTAGGTCAAGGAACTAAAAACCTAGGTGTGACAAGGGAATGTACACCTAATTACTTAAGTGTCGCACATAATATTTCATATGACAGTACCCAGACCGGACCTAATTTCTTATTTATTAGGTCCGGCCACATAGAGATTAGGTCAGAGTCAGTTCAAATTAGGTCCGGAAACATTAAAATTGGGTGTGACATGGGCTCGTAACTAATTACTTAAGTGTCGCACCTAATGTTTCATATGACAATACCCAGACCGGACCAAATTTCTAATTTATTAGGTCCGGACAACTAGAGATTAGGTTTGAGTCAATTCAAATTAGGTCAGGGAACTAGAAAATTGTGTGTGACAAGGGCTCGTACCTAATTATTTAAGTGTCGAACCTAATGTTTCATATGACAGTACTCAGACCGGACCTAATTTTTAATTTATTAGGTCCGGACACACCTTGAATAGGTCCGAGTAAATTCAAATTAGGTCCAGAAACTAGAAACTTGGGTGTGACATGGGCTCGTACCTAATTACTTAAGTGTCGCACCTACTATTTCATATGACAATACCCATACCGGACCTAATTTATGATTTATTAGGTACGAGTCAATTCAAATTAGGTCCGGAAACTATAAATTTGGGTGTAACATGGCCTCGTACCTAATTACTTAAGTGTCGCACCTAATGTTTCATATGATCGTACCCGGACCGGAACGCTGATTTATAATTTTTTAGGTCTGGACACCTAGAGATTGGGTCCGAGTCCATTCAAATTAGGTCCGGGAACTAAGAACTTGGGTGTGACAAGGGCTCGTACCTAATTACGTAAGTTTCGTACCTAATATTTCATATGACAGTACCCAGAACGGACCTAATTTCTGATTTATTAGGTCCGGCCACCAAGAGATTAGGTCCAAGTCAATTCAAATTAGGTCTGGAAACTAGAAAATTGGGTATGACATGGGCTCGTACCTACTTACTAAAGTGTCGCACCTAATATTTCATATGACAGTACCCAAACCGGACCTAATTTCTGATTTATTAGGTCCGACCACCTATAGATTAGGTCCGAGTCGGTTCTAATTTGGTCTGAAAACTTGAAAATTGGGTGTGACATGGGCTCGTACCTAATTACTTAAGTGTCGCACCTAATATTTGATATGAAAGTACCCAGACCGAACCTAATTTCTAATTTATTAGGTACGGACACCTAGAGATTGGGTCCGAGTCAATTCAAATTAGGTCCGGGAACTAAGAACTTGGGTGTGATAAGGGCTCGTACCTAATTACTTAAGTGTCGTACCTAATATTTCATATGACAGTACCCAGACCGGACCTAATTTCTGATTTATTAGGTCCGGCCACCTATAGATTCGGTTCGAGTCAGTTCAAATTAGGTTCGGAAACTATAAAATTGGGTGTGACATGGGCTCGTACCTAATTACTTAAGCGTCGCACCTAACGTTTCATATGACCGTACCCAAACTGGACCTAATTTCTAATTTATTAGGTCCGGACACCTAGAGATTGGGTCCGAGTCAATTCAAATTAGGTCCGGGAACTAAAAAATTGGGTGTGACAAGAGCTCGTACCTAATTACTTAAGTGTCGTACCGAATATTTCATATTACAGTACCCAGACCGGACCTAATTTCGGATATATTAGGTCCGACCACCAAGAGATTAGGTCCGAGTCAATTCAAATTAGGTCCGGAAACTAGAACATTGGGTGTGACATGGGCTCATACCTAAGTACTTAAGTGTCGCACCTAATTTTTAATATAACAGTACCCAGACCAGACCTAATTTCTGATTTATTAGGTCCGGCCACCAATAGATTAGGTCCGAGTCAGTTATAATTAGGTCCGAAAACTAGAAAATTGGGTGTGAAATGGGCTCGTACCTAATTACTTAAGTGTCGCACCTAATATTTCATATGACAGTACCCAGATCGGACCTAATTTCTAATTTATTAGGTCCGGACACCTACAGATTAGGTCCGAGTCAATTCAAATTAGGTCCGAAAAGTATAACATTGGGTGTGACATGGGCTCGTACCTAATTACTTAAATGTCACACCAAATGTTTCATATAACCGTACACAGACCAGACCTAATTTCTGATTTATTAATTCCGACCACCTATAGATTATGACCGAGTCAGTTCAAATTAGGTCCGGAAACTATAAAATTGGGTGTGACATGGGCTCGTACCTAATTACTTAAGTGTCGCACCTAATATTTCATATGACAGTACCCAGACCGGACCTAATTTCTGATTTATTAGATCCGGCCACCTACAGATTAGGTTCGAGTCAATTCAAATTAGGCCCGGAAACTATAAAATTGGGTGGGACATGGGCTCGTAACTAATTACTTAAGTGTCGCACCTAATGTTTCATATGACAGTACCCAGACCGGACCAAATTTCTGATTTATTAGGTCCGGACAACTAGAGATTAGGTCCGAGTCAATTCAAATTAGGTCAGGGAACTAGAAAATTGTGTGTGACAAGGGCTCGTACCTAATTATTTAAGTGTCCAACCTAATGTTTCATATGACCGTACCCAAACCGGCCCTAATTTCTAATTTATTAAGTCCGGACACCTAGATTGGGTCCGAGTCAATTCAAATTAGGTCCGGGAACTAAAAACTAGGGTGTGACAAGGGCTCGTACCTAATTACTTAAGTGTCGTACCTAATATTTCATATGACAGTACCCAAACCGGATCTAATTTCGGATTTATTAGGTCCGGCCACCAAGAGATTAGGTCCGAGTCAATTCAAATTAGGTCCGTAAACTAGAAAATTGAAAGTGACATGGGCTCGTACCTACTTACTAAAGTGTCGCACCTAATATTTCATATGACAGTACCCAGACCGGACCTAATTTCTGATTTATTAGGTCCGACCACCTATAGATTAGGTCCGAGTCGGTTCTAATTTGGTCCGAAAACTATAAAATTGGGTGTGACATGAGCTCGTACCTAATTACTTAAGTGTCGCACCTAATATTTCATATGACAGTACCCAGATAGAACCTAATTTCTAATTTATTAGGTATGGACACCTAGAGATTGGGTCCGAGTCAATTCAAATTAGGTCTGGAAACTATAAAATTGGGTGTGAGAAGGGCTCGTACCGAATTACTTAAGTGTCCCACCTATTGTTTCATATGACAGTACCCATACCGGACCTAATTTCTAATTTATTAGGTCCGGACAACTAGAGATTAGGTCCGAGTAAATTCAAATTAGGTCAGGGAACTAGAAAATTGTGTGTGACAAGGGCTCGTACCTAATTATTTAAGTGTCGAACCTAATGTTTCATATAACAGTACTCAGACCGGACCTAATTTCTAATTTATTACGTCCGGACAACTAGAGATTAGGTCCTAGTCAATTCAAATTAGGTCAGGGAACTAGAAAATTGTGTGTGACAAGGGCTCGTACCTAATTATTTAAGTGTCGAACCTAATGTTTCATATGACAGTACGCAGATCGGACCTAATTTTTAATTTATTAGGTCCTGACAAATCCTGATTAGGTCCGAGTCAATTCAAATTAGGTCCGGAAACAAGAAACTTAGGTGTGACATGGGCTCGTACCTAATTACTTAAGTGTCGCACCTAACATTTCATATGACAATACCCAGACCGGACCTAATTTATGATTAATTCGGTACGAGTCAATTCAAATTAGGTCCGGAAACTATAAATTTGGGTGTAACATGGGCTCGTACCTAATTACTTAAGTGTCGCACCTAATGTTTCATGTGACCGTACCCGGACCGGAACGCTGATTTATAATTTATTAGGTTCGGACACCTAGAGATTGGGTCCGAGTCAATTCAAATTAGGTCCTTGAACTAAGAACTTGGGTGTGACAAGGGCTCGTACCTAATTACGTAAGTGTCGTACCTAATTTGTCATATGACAGTACCCAGACCGGACCTAATTTTTGATTTATTAGGTCCGGCCACCAAGAGATTAGGTCCCAGTCAATTCAAATTAGGTCCGGAAACTAGAAAATTGGGTATGACATGGGCTCGTACCTAATTACTAAAGTGCCGGACCTAATTTCTGATTTATTAGGTCCGACCACCTATAGATTAGGTCCGAGTCAGTTCTAATTAGGTCCGAAAACTGGAAAATTGGGTGTGACATGGGCTCGTACCTAATTACTTAAGTGTCGCCCCTAATATTTGATATGACAGTACCCAGACCGGACCTAATTTCTAATTTATTAGGTATGGACACCGAGAGATTGGGTCCGAGTCAATTCAAATTAGGTCCGGGAACTAAGAACTTGGGTGTGACAAGGGCTCGTACCTAATTACTTAAGTGTCGTACCTAATATTTCATATGACAGTACCCAGACCGGACCAAATTTCTGATTTATTAGGTCCGGCCACCTATAAATTAGGTCCGAGTCAGTTCAAATTAGGTCCGGAAACTATAAAATTGGGTGTGACATGAGCTCGTACCTAATTACTTAAGTGTCGCACCTAACGTTTCATATGACCGTACCCAAACTGGACCTAATTAATTTCTAATTTATTAGGTCCGGACACATAGATATTGGGTCCGAGTCAATTAAAATTAGGTCCGGGAACTAAGAACTTGGGTGTGACAAGGGCTCGTACCTAATTACTTAAGTGTCGTACCTAATATTTCATATGACAGTACCCAGACCGGACCTAATTTCGGATTTATTAGGTCCGACCACCAAGAGATTAGGTCTGTCACGCCCCGAACCACAACTCAGGCACATAGACAACCGGCCGCACCCAAACAGGAACTAGTCCCCATTCAGGCGCAAGGCCTTAGAAACTCTTATTCAACAAGTGTTCATAGTTAATGATAACAACGGAATCATAGATAAAAGAAGGGAGGAGTTTATACAACTCCGTACAAGTACAATACCGGGTTTGCATAACCCAAGACTAGGATCTAGTCCAGTCACCCCTAGAAATCCATACAACAAGAAATACAACGACAAGTCTCACACAGAATAAAAGAGGTACGCAGACCTCGAGACAAAAGAGATGGCCGAGTCAGCAACTCGGTATATCCCCACCTAAGCTCGACCCTACTCCTCCTCGTCTGAACCTGAGAAATACACGAGTCAAGCGTATGAGCCTAAAGAATAGGCCGAGTAGGGTCGCATAGACAATAAAAAAGCCGGAGGCCATAAACAAAGAACAGAATAAAGTAAATACAAATATACAAGTGCAACAATAACACAAGTAATCAACAAATAACTGAAATGTGGATAAATCCACAGATGTACTCAATCTCTGGCATATGTGATACTGGGATGTCTACGACATCAACGACACCATCGGTATCGTCTTCGGCCTAAGCCGGACTACGCTATAGCATACATGTGCACATGGTCGAGGAAAATGCGGCTCTCGGTAGGCGGTGGCGGATATTATCGCCCTCTGCTTGGGGCATCCGTCCGATGGAGCATCCGTGCTACGTAGCGGATATTATCGCCCTGCACTTTTGAGGCATCCGTCCGATGGAGCACCAAATGCTCGTGGCCAGATATTATACGCCCTCTGCCAGGGCATCCGTCCGATGTATCATGCCTGAAAGTAAGAGATTCTAGTACAAATACCTAACAACGGGTATACATATATATCCAAGACAGCAACATCTTGAATATATAAAGATCAATGACCTCATCGAGATCGGAAGCCAATACATATCAGAGGAGTAAACTCTACTCAAATACGCATAAGAAAACATGAAAGCAAAATCTCCTCGAGATGTAAAGCCGATACATATGAGGAAACCCATCTCAAATATGTATTGGAAACATCTCAAGAAAATAAAAGTACGAAATCAAAGCAAGGTAGGAGGAAGGAATGCTCACAAACCTCACAATGCGAGAGTCTACGGCTAGAAGCACAACCTTTGATCCTAAATACGTCTCCGCGTGTGAGTGAATCTAGTAAGTAGATAGAAACTCTCGGTGTCTCTACACTTAACCAATCTCCTATCTAAATCACAATCACGATTACAAATGACTCTCTAAAACTCAATCATGCTTGGAAGACATTAAACTCAAAGTATGTTCTATTACTTAACAAGCATATCATGCTCTTAAGATTCTTAGAATGCTCCCAAGTATGTTTGATTAGTTAAGATAGTTCGATCTAGAGTATAAAATCATTAAGCATGTCGATCATGGACTAATTACCTTAGACAAGTTAACATGAATGCTAATGGGCATTTTGACTCAGGGATTTTCATGAAATTTCGGCGGCACCTCCCCTATTTATCGGGCCCCGATTTATACAAGCATTCTCACACAACATCAATTATCATACCATTTCCTCTTTGACAACCATTAATCTTCATGTACATTCAATTTACTCTTGCATGCCATGACGACACATTCATACATGAAAATCACATGTCTGAATAATCCAGATTAATTAAACGTTAATTAATCGAAATAATCATTTGTTAATTTATCCAGATTAATTATATGTTAATTAATTCGGATTAATTATCGAGAAGAGGAAATTAATAAATATTCAAATCCCGGGAAACGTGGATCCGGACGGGGACGAAGACAACCCCGTGATAATCAAATAAGGGTCCCCTGCCCTCTACATAATCCAGGCCCTACTAGGGTCCTAATAAAAACAAAGTAAGAGTCCTCACACACAAGTAAATATCCTAGAGATCCTCCGACCTCTGCAAAAGCCCCAACCAACTCTCGTACGTCCCTGAGTCCGAGTCAACCTACTCCTCAGGACCTGAAATGAGAGAAGAAGAAAAGTCATGAGCTTTCGAATGGAAAGCCCGATGAAAGCACCCTGCAAGGATCTCCAAGACATAAGATGAAGCATGATATCAAAAATCAAAGAATCATCAAGCAATGGGGATACACCCCGTACAAACAGATCCTAGGAGTCTACCACAAACATCAGTAACGGTACGACTCCTATCCAACTACAGCCCTCGAGGCTCTGAAAGAGAATTCCAATAACAAGCTCAACAATGATTTCCCCCGGTCAGCAACACACAGCATCTGCTACCAGCGACTAACCTGTCGCTCCTCGGTAGCGCCACCTCTCTCTCATATCGACATGGTCAGTGATCGGCCCCACTGACTGGCAGGAACAACCAGAGTATCGTCCCTCTGGCCAGGAATGCCGGAACGCCAGGGTGTCCCGTCCCCGACGCTCTACATAAAATCCGGGCCCGCGCTCCGAATCCGGCGGAAGAGCGAGCTTCGGTTGGCGCAAACCTACCCGGCCAGCACACAAGTACTGTGTATCTCCATGGTCTCATGCCAGACAACAGGAGGCTATGCTCAGTGAGCCCGCTCACTCCACTGACGCATACCTACCTAGCTGCACACAAGCACCACGAGTGCCTACAGTCAAATGTCGGCCCACGAGAGGGCATGTCCAACGACCATTCCAACAAACAGGTAGTAACAACACTACCACAAGCACACCAATCATACACATACGAGGAAAGAGAACAATAACTATTATGTATATGCATGTATCCAAAAACAGCAGGTATCACAAAGAAAGACATGCCAACAGCCAGCATTCAGCGAGACAAGAAACCCAAACAATGGGTGGAATCTAGGCAAGAGTAACTTACCTCTGATCGCAATCCTATCGATCACTCTGAATCCGTCCCGTCGAAGTACCACGCTCCTCGACAATATCTGATAAACACAAATCTATACTCAACACATGCACAAGAGCTCGATAAACAACTATCACTATAATATCTTCTAAATCTCTCCTGAAGATCAGCCCCAAACCACACTTGGAATCTCCAATAATTAGTAGTCACACACATTGCATTGTCCTCACAAGTAAACAAAATCCCCAGCCTGACCAACCAAAGTGATTCTCAGAGAACTAAACCCAAGCGCACACACACACTCATCATCACATGATTTCTCTTTTAGAAAGCCAATAATTATAATTTAATAATCCTCAACCAATTGCTCATTAGTTCAACTAACTGAGAGCCATCAACCATAACCTCATGCACAGATTAAAAATAAAACAACTTCAACCATCTAATTTTACATCAAGAGTAAATAAGTTCTTCATCACCTTATAAAACTAACCATTATCTATGCATTATGGCTCATATGATTGATTAAATACCTCTTAAACATGCTTACACACCACCTGTACAACTCTATAACAGTCCTATCTAGTACCACTAGATCCAAGCCATGCTCACCATCACTGAATTATACTATCATGTCATCAATCTCAAAGCTCTAAAGCTTCCCTCTTCCTGACAAACCACCCAACAACTACTAAAACTTCAACCCATCTACGTGGGTTATCAAGATAAACAAAATCGTTCTCTACTGAACCCAGCCCTTATATCCCCCAAAACATAGCAAAGAACCCCAAGATCTCACACATAATTTTATTCCAAAACATAGCCACTCAGAACCCAGATTCTATTCATGCACATCTTTGCCTACTCTTTCCTCTAGTTAACTTCACATCTCTTCTCCCTAAATCAAACCTTCAGAGAGTATTCTACATCTTTCATTCTCACTGGTGAGTTCTATGGATTAAGTAAGACTCAACATCTCATCTCTATGGGAAAGAAGAGAGAGTGCAGTCTCTCTTGTCAACCAAACCAAGCATGATTGAAAGCCCCCAGAACTCACTTAACTAAAAGAAACCCATCCCCTACCACCATGTACACATCTAGTCACCCAACTTCTCTCTAGAATCCATCATCACAAACCATACAAAAGCCCATACATTCAAACATGCAAAGCCTTATGAAAACCCATGCATGCTAACCTCGTGTCACTAATAATAGAGGAAGAAGGGACTCACCAGAGGTGAAGGTGTCTTCCTTCTCGATCAACCCCGGCCGGTGGCTCACTTCCAATCTCAGAGAATCGTTCCTCGTCTCCTGCGCACACAAGACCTTCAGAAGGAAAATCGGTACCGTCTTTTCTACAGGCCGCTCCTTCTCTTGGTGGTGGCGGCGTTAGGGTTCCAAAAGATCTCGATCCCTCTTATATAGACGATCCTAACCAAAATTTGAAACTGAATCTTAACTGTTCGGCAACGATCGTGGAGATGATGGCTACCCATGACGCGCGTTGGCTGGCGAGAGGTGAGGAAACCCACTACCGTTGGATTGTCTACACCCCAGCTGCTTCCTGATCCCAGCCGTTGAAAACAAATTAAAATGGGTTTCTGCATGCTTTCACCTTAATAACTCTCCCTCTCTCTCTCTCTAATTCTCTCTCTTCTATATATACATATACTTAATTTTATATATATATATATATATATATATATATATATATATACACAATAGATATATATACAATAGATCGGACGTGCATGCTTTGTATTACATTTACTTTATAAAAACCACATGTATATAATAATACATCAATGATTAATGCATCCTGTCAATTTACTTTTGAATTCATTCTGCATCATATCCGAATCTTCATCAATATATATATATATAAAATTCTATTTTAATCATCATTATGAAGCCTCGATGCGCATGACCCGATGACTCGACTCGGTTCCCTGCCTTAAGGGGATGAGATTTCCATGATCGGACGAAAAGGAATCAGTGAATCGAGCACTCAAGACTGCTCTACGGCTTACGCAGTGGATCTTCGGGCAACCAATCTGTTATATCTTTTTTTAAAAATACAATCTTATTTAAAAGACAAAAATCAGATTTTTTTATCTTTAAATAACAATCGATTTATTTATACATTGATTCCTATCCTTAATATTTAATCATATATATTAAGATATATTCTTTCTTTTGAATTTTAAAACAACATAAATATAATATATATACCTCCAAGTCCAACCATACGAATAGGTTTTGCATTTAATGTGTCATTACGCAAATAAGTCCCTGGGTTTTTTTTCTTTATTTACACACAAGTCCCACACAACATAACTTCCTAAGAAAGAAAAAAAAAAAATGCTCTCCTGGTCCTCCAACTCTTCGAAATCACTATCTAGTCCCTAGTCTATGAGAGAGGGATAATTTACTCCAAGTCCTCATAATTTCTGAATTCATATTTTAGTCCTCTATCACCCCAATAAACTAAATCAAGATTTAAATCCAATTAAATCCCAATAATTCCAATTATCCAAGTTTAGAGAATTCTCCCATCCATAAGAATAATTAACGAGAATTAAAAATCAATTATTCATAGAAATTCCTTAAAACAAATCGAAAATAATAAATTATAATCCAACTTAGGAATCTTTTCTTTTTAACCACATAATTAAAGCAAATAGCTAAAAAAAAAATTTAACCCCTAAAATCCTGGATTTTACAAGGTCCGAGTCAATTCAAATTAGGTCCGGAAACTAGAAAATTGGGTGTGACATGGGCTCGTACCTAATTACTTAAGTGTCGCACCTAATTTTTTATATGACAGTACCCAGACCGGACCTAATTTCTGATTTATTAGGTTCGGCCACCTATAGATTATGTCCGAGTCAGTTCAAATTAGGTCCGAAAACTAGAAAATTGGGTGTGACATGGGCTCGTACCTAATTACTTAAGTGTCGCACCTAATATTTTATATGACAGTACTCAGAACAGACCTAATTTCTAATTTATTAGGTCCGGACACCTACAGATTAGGTCCGAGTCAATTCAAATTAGGTCCGAAAACTATAAAATTGGGTGTGACATGGGCTCGTACCTAATTACTGAAGTGTCACACATAATTTTCATATAACCGTACATAGACCAGACCTAATTTCTGATTTATTAATTCCGACCACCTATAAATTACGACCGAGTCAGTTCAAATTAGGTCTGGAAACTATAAAATTGGGTGTGACATGGGCTCGTACCTAATTACTTAAGTGTCGCACCTAATGTTTCATATGACAGTACCCAAACCGGACCTAATTTCTCATTTATTTGGTCCGGCCACCTAGCGATTAAGTCCGAGTAAATTCAAATTAGGTCCGGAAACTATAAAATTGTGTGTGACATGGGCTCGTAAGTAATTACTTAAGTGTCGCACCTAATGTTTCATATGACAGTACCCAAACCGGACCGAATTTCTGATTTCTTAGGTCACGACAACTAGAGATTAGGTCCGAGTCAATTCAAATTAGGTCAGGGAACTAGAAAATTGTGTGTGACAAGGGCTCGTACCTAATTATTTAATTGTCGAACCTAATGTTTCATATGACCGTACCCAAACCGGACCTAATTTCTAATTTATTAAGTCCGGACACCTAGATTGGGTCCAAGTCAATTCAAACTAGGTCCGGGAACTAAGAACTTGGGTGTGACAAGGGCTCGTACCTAATTACTTAAGTGTCGTACCTAATATTTCATATGACAGTACCCAGACCGGACCTAATTTCGGATTTATTAGGTTCGGCCACCAAGAAATTATGTCCGGGTCAATTCAAATTAGGTCCGGAAACTAGAAAATTGGGTGTGACATGGGCTCGTACCTAATTACTTAAGTGTCGCACCTAATTTTTCATATGACAGTACCCAGACCGGACCTAATTTCTGATTTATTAGGTCCGGCCACCTATAGATTAGGTCCGAGTCAGTTCAAATTAAATCCGGAAACTAGAAAATTGGGTGTGACATGGGCTCGTACCTAATTACTTAAGTGTCGCACCTAATATTTCATATGACAGTACCCTGATCGAACCTAATTTCTAATTTATTAGGTATGGACACCTAGAGATTGGGTCCGAGTCAATTCAAATTAGGTCCGGAAACTATAAAATTGGGTATGACATGGGCTCGTACCTAATTACTTAAGTGTCGCACCTAATGTTTCAAATGACAGCACCCAGACCGGACCTAATTTGTAATTTATTAGGTCCGGGAACTAAGAACTTGGGTGTGACAAGGGCGCGTACGTACTTACTTAAGGCCTTGTTTGGTTGGGGGATAACCCCAAGGGTTATCCCCAACACAATTTCCCATGAAAAAAGTTTTCCCGCCAAAATCTTTAATTAAGATTTAAAAATATAACCCACCAATACATAAAAGACACATCACTATCTTATCATTAATATCTTTGGTTTAAAAACTCCCTCCAAAAAAATTCAAAATTTTCAAAACTTATTCCTATCCCCACTTGGGGATAAACCCCAACCAAACACAACCAAGTGTCGTACCTAATATTTCATATGACAGTACCCAGACCGTACCTAATTTCTGATTTATTAGGTCCGACCACCTATAGATTAGGTCCGAGTCATTTCAAATTAGGTCCGAAAACTAGAAAATTGGGTGTGACATGGGCTCGTACCTAATTACTTAAATGTCGCACCGAATATTTCATATGACAGTACCCAGACCGGACCTAATTTCTAATTTATTAGGTCCGGACACCTACAAATTAGGTCTGAGTCAATTCAAATTAGGTCTGGAAACTATAAAATTGGGTGTGACATGGGCTCGTACCTAATTACTTAAGTGTCACACCTAATGTTTCATATATCCGTACCCAGACCGGACCTAAATTCTGATTTATTAGGGCCGACCACTTATAGATTAGGACCGAGTCAGTTCAAATTAGGTCCAGAAACTATAGAATTGGGTGTGACAAGGGCTCGTACCTAATTACTTAAGTGTCGCACCTAATGTTTCATATGACAGTACCCAGACCGGACCTAATTTCTGATTTATTAGGTCCGGCTACCTAGAGATTAGGTCCGAGTCAATTTAAATTAGGTCCGGAAACTATAAATTTGGGTGTAACATGGGGTCGTACCAAATTACTTAAGTGTCTCACCTAATGTTTCATATGACCGTACCTGGACCGGAACGCTGATTTATAATTTATTATGTCCGGACACCTAGAGATTGGGTCCGAGTTAATTCAAATTAGGTCCGGAAACTAAGAACTTGGGTGTGACAAGGGGTCGTACCTAATTATTTAAGTGTCGTACCTAATATTTTATATTACAGTACCCAGACCGGACCTAATTTCGGATATATTAAGTCCGGCCACCAAGAGATTAGGTCCGAGTCAATTCAAATTAGGTCCGAAAACTAGAAAATTGGGTGTGACATGGGCTCGTACCTAATTACTAAAGTGTCGCACCTAATTTTTAATATGGCAGTACCTAGACCGGACCTAATTTCTGATTTATTAGGTCCGACCACCTATAGATTAGGTCCGAGTCAGTTCTAATTAGGTCCGAAAACTAGAAAATTGGGTGTGACATGGGCTCGTACCTAATTACTTAAGTGTCGCACCTAATATTTCATATGACAATACCCAGACCGGACCTAATTTCTAATTTATTAGGTATGGACACCTAGAGATTGGGTCCGAGTCAATTCAAATTAGGTCCGGGAACTAAGAACTTGGGTGTGACAAGGGCTCGTGCCTAATTACTTAAGTGTCGTACCTAATATTTCATTTGAGAGTACCCAGACCGGACCTAATTTCTGATTTATTAGGTCCGGCCACCTATAGATTAGGACCGAGTCAGTTCAAATTAGGTCCGGAAACTATAAAATTGGGTGTGACATGGGCTCGTACCTAATTACTTAAGTGCCGCACCTAATGTTTCATATGACAGTACCCAGTTAGGACCTAATTTCTTATTTATTAGGTCCGGCCACCTAGAGATTAGGTCCGAGTCAATTCAAATTAGGTCTGGAAACTAGAAAATTGGGTGTGACATGGGCTCGTACCTAATTACTTAAGTGTCGCACCTAATGTTTCATATGACCGTACCCAGACCAGACCTAATTTCTAATTTATTAGGTCCGGACACCTAGAGATTGGGTCCGAGTCAATTCAAATTAGGTCCGGGAACTAAGAACTTGGGTGTGACAAGGGCTCGTAGGTAATTACTTAAGTGTCTTACCTAATATTTCATATGACAGTATCCAGACCGGACCTAATTTCTAATTTATTAGGTCCGGACACCTACAAATTAGGTCCGAGTCAATTCAAATTAGGTCTAGGTCTAGGTTTTTTGTTTTAGGACCTAATTTGTTATTAAAACTTGCATACTTTCAAAATTCTATATAAGATATGATATCAAAATCTAGATCAGTGTTTAATATAAATAATTAGTAATGTTTTAAAAATATTTGTTATATCTACTTTATAAATAAATAATTTAATTAATATTACAATATTATTTCTTAATTTTTTCATATTAAAAAATAATATTTTAACTTAATTCTATGTCACCGGCCATTGCCGGTCGCAATCCTCACGGTTTTATACCGTAGAGACACCTCACGGTCTCTTAGAAGGCACCTGGATGATTACATGTAAAGAAGGATTTGATTGGATATGAGGGATTAAATTTATTAATCTCTTAATTGGTATTAAATTGGCTAACCTTTTAATTGGATATATATATATATATACACATAAAAATCCTTCTGGAAGGTCTTCATAGCATGCTTTGTGTTTATATGAGTTAATGAATGAAACAAAAGAAAACCAAGGACTTTTATGTACAACTTTAAGAGATAAGGACATTACTGTAAAAATGCAATTGAAATCATGCAAGCTACATACAAGGAGTCCGTCCGTTATATAGGGGATATATAAGGGATAAAGGAGGATGTTTAAAACTTGAATATAAATCATTATGGAGTAGATAAAAGATAAGATAGTTTATTTTAAAACTAAAACTAGAATCCTTATCTCCCACGAGTTTTATTAGTATCATTGAATCATCCAAACCCTAACACCGCTTCCCTATCGGCCGCGTGATCAGAAGTTCGCCATCTCCGCGCCGCCCATGACTGCGAGTATCCATAATACTGGCCACGAGCAAGGGCGCGCTGTAGATTTGGACGGTGGAGTGGGGCTACTATCTCGGGAGCGCACCGGAGGAGCACCGTTTTCTCCGTCGAAGTCTCCGGACCGCCATCGTAGGCCCTTCCTGGGTGCAGCCCATCGCCGGGGACTTCCATAGTGACGTTGCAATCATAGGTGAGCGCTTTTCCCTATCCTTCTCCCTGTTTAAGTTCAAGTGTAGTAGACATGCATGGGGTCAACATCAATAATAAGCCGGCACACAGTAGTTAGAGAGAGAGAGATGTATATGCACTGTTAGAGTCCCCTTGCTGATGAGGAGTTTGTAAGGCATGGTGGTTGTAATAGGTCAGGTTGGGGAAATATATAGCTTATGAGGATTAAAGCATCATATTTATTTTAAAAACATACTTGCATGGAAATCCACAAGGGTTTTATGACTTTAGAATTTCTTGATGAACCTGTATGTTTACTGTGTAAGTGTTTAAAGCCGTGGGTGGTGGCACGTTGTGTCTGCTAGAACTTCAACATCAATCTAGAATACCCTTATGCTTCATGGGAGTTCAGCCTCAATAAGAAAACTCCAGATAAAGACAAGTTGAAAGAATATTTTAAAAACGAAATAAAATGATAGTAATAATACTAAAGTACACATGGCAACTAGAATCATTGTGGCAGTATGAAGTTTCATGAGGATTAAATCTTAAAAAAAAAAAAGCTTGGCTCAAATTGGTCCACGTGGAGGTTCATGTTTGGCAACATGTAGACATGAGAAATTTCAAGAATCAACTACCAATGTTGACTATAGGAGTCTTTAGCATTTATGAACACAATTCATGAAGACTAAAAACCCACATAGTGCATAGTGAACCGTAAAATAATGGATATGTGCCCACACGAGAAGAAGACGAATATAAGTTAGTCACGAGGCTGTTAAATAACTCCAATAGGATATGGGTTATATGTGTAAATGAAGGTCCATGTGCATGGGTATTGAAATAGATGAGTTATAGTTATAATAATAATAATAATTTTTGTTCCATTACTTATGGATATAAAACTTGGGTTAGTAATATCATAAGAAGGCATATGGGTCCAAGGAACCACATTATAGATGTGTTTGGGTTGGAGTGAGATAATGAACTCTAGACCTATAAGACAAGCTCTAACCTGCTTAGTGTGTTGTACCAAGTGCGATTGGTGGGTGTTCGGAAACAGGCCAACCTGTGTATAGGGAGTTCTTTTTACGAGCTATTATGATTACTGATATAAACTCTATTACCAGACATTGGTGTGGAGCGTATGGACACGTCAGGAGGAACTCGGTCGACCGAGTGGACCTATACTAGAAGTAAGTGCTCATGCCGAGTACCCACCCAGCAATGGGTTTCCTTGGCTTTTGATGATGCCTTGTTTTAAGCATGTTCTTGATTCACGACTTCCTTGATTTCGTACTTATGCACGTTTCTTCATGTTTGGGACCTTTGTTTGTTGATCTCATGCTTATTGGCACATTGGGGTATTGTTTTATTGTTACTATGACTTGGTATTCTATTACTTTGATTTGCATACACATTTTGTGCTCCTGCTTTATTGAATTCCCATGTGGTGTATACAAGTTGATGTGTTAAGCTTCGTTTGTGATCGCTGAACATCCCTACTGTGGCCAGGCGTGGGGCCGTGGCAACATGTGAGCACGTATTCACGTCCGGGTAGGCTTGTATGGCCGACGCTTTTGTAATGAAGATTCTCCCAGCTTAGATGCGAGATAAGTTGCGGCGTTAGGGGGAGGACACTTTGAGCGATCTGTAGTCCTATCGGAGGGAGGGAACCACAGGTGTCCACGTTAGTGGGATAATCTGTTGGCGATATGCGTCTTGGCGTAAAGGCTACCAAAACCCTAGGGTTTGGATGTGGTTAAGTAAGCTATTTGGGGAGATGGCGTGAAAGAGTTTTGGACTAATGCTTGATGTAGTGATCCTGATTTTTTGTTCACGTGTTACGATATGCATATGTTTGGATCACTTTTTGTTTGATTATCTTATTTTGTTTCTTTTGCACTTCACTTAGCGGAAATGCTTACTTGAGCTTTCCTTTCGAAAGCTTCGAGCATACCTCTTTTGTTTCTTTCAAGATTGAGGAATTAGTGAACTAAGAGCCAGAAGTACACGAGGGATTTGGGATTAGCTTGCCGAGGTTTGAGGACCTCAAGATTCTTTTATGTGTGTGATTAAGTATTATTGTAGAACCCTTATAGGGCCTTATTCATGTAGGGCATGTAAATACTTATTGAATTTACTTTCCATTGTAAACTCTGAGATTGTTTATTTATGACCGTTGAGTTATTATGAGTTATGTGTTATTTGTTGTTACTATTCTAGGCCTTGTATTCAAGTGGGGCCTACCTCTACTTGGATCTCGGTAGAGTGCAACCTGCAGGCAGGGGTCCGGATTTAGGGTCGGGGAGTTACAACAAACCTCTTGAGGGAAGACTTTAGGGGGAAGGGTGAGAGATCTCCTCCATGCTCTCCTCTCCGTGAAGCAAGAAGCCGTGTGGTCGGTCGAATAAACGGACACGAGACTGTCTCTGATGGCTTTGCCGAAGGAGATAGGCTAGTGTCCGTCGATCGATTGTAACATTGCCGAAGGATGTCATTATGTTGTCACCGCCGGAGATGATTCTTCTCCCCATCATAAAAAAACCTGATCGTGACTGCCAACACCAAGTCTTCGGCTCCCTTATGGAGGCCGTCGCCACCGGCCGTCACCAAACTCTGTGCCCCTTCGGCCTTTCCCTTGTGGATGCCGTCGGCGCCAGCCCTCGATAAGTTCCTTCGCCCTTTCCTTTGTGGATGCCATCGGCGCCAGCCTTGGATAAGCCCCTTCGGTCTCTCCCTTGTGGATGCTTGGTCGGCGCCGCTCACTAATAGGGGCCTCTCCCTTTGCGGATGCTTGGTTGCCAGAGTAAAAACACCACCCGGGAGTGTGGTGGTGTTGATCTTGTCACCGCCACAGGAGAAAAAGTCTCATTTTCCTATTTTTTTTTGCTTCATGAAGCCGGGAGCTATAAGTAAAAAAAAAAAAAAAAAAAAGAAAAAAAGAAAAAGAAAGGAATAAATAAAAAAAGAGAGATAAAAAAGGATTAAAAAAAGAGAAAGAAAAAAGAAAAAAAAGAAAAAAAAACGATGAAACAAAGAGGGGCGGCGAAAAGAGAATAAAATAATAAAAAAAATAAAAAAAGGTGATAGTGACCACAGGGCTTTTTTTTAATATTATAAAAAAAATAATTATCAAAATAAGCATTTGAACGTTTATGTACCAATATGCGCAAGTCGTACATCACATGGGATGTTCTTATTTTTTTAAAGATTTTGTGGGTCCTACATATTTTTATATTATAAAAATAATAATAAAAAATTAATCAATATTCTTAATGGTTGGTTTTTTCTTTTAATTTGTGGGTCCCACATTCTTTAACGTTATAAAAATAAGAATAAAAAATTTCAAAACGGTGGAGTTTGTTTTTTATTCATGAGTCCATTTTTTTTATATTATAAAAAATATAAAAATAACACCGGATAGGGTTTTGTTTTTTATTAGTGGGTTTTATTTTTTAATATTAATAAAAAATTAATTTAAAAATAAATAAATAATTTTTTAAAAAAATTAGCCGGACAAATGACACCTCGAGAGATTCAAGAGTCGGACCTTGGAATTAGATGTCCCGAATGATGGCTCGAACTCGATACCACCCATGCAAGATAGTGGTACCGCGAGGTCCAGAGGTATTTGTAAATTAATTAATTAATTAATTTTTGGCCTAGTTGTCTTCGCCACATCCGATCTCATAGTCTTCACTACGCCCATCTTCATTTTGTTCACACTCTTTGCTCCCCATATTTGTCGGAGTTTTAAACTTTTGTTGAACAAGTCTTCGACCATTTATAATTTACCAAAATGTGATATTATAATAATTTATAATTATTATAATTTAATAGAATAAGGTACCAATTACATATATTATAAAAAATTTGCAACAATCATAATGTTTAAGCTACATTATGAGGGACTACTTAAACCAGCTATATTGGGACAATTTCGATGACTATGACCTTCATTTCAACATAAACCATAATGCTTTGACTGATCACCTTCCCTTATGTCGATTTCATTATGAATCATCGTAGATTTTGGGCAACAACACAAATCTTCAAAAAATTCATATTCATCCCTTTCTATTGTCATAACAAACACAAGAAATTTTTTGAAGACGTGAGTCGTTGCCAACTGGCGACAACCAACAAACGAGATATCATTTTTTTAATAATTATCTGATCAAATTTAATTCATTCGGAAAAGATATCAAAATAGTATTTATTTTCCTTATTCATTCCTTTCTATTGTCCACTACCCATTAGCGTCGCCATGAATCCCTTAATAATGGCCCTCCTACGCGGCTCTTTAAATGAGTAAATGCTTCCATGAGGCCACACTTTACCTCACTCTTTCTCTGCGGGGGTTTCCTGGGCTATCGCCCTCGAATGGATCCTCGCACATAAATAGCTACGAACTTCTTTGGAGAACCTCCACCAACCCCGGGCCCTAAACTCCAGAGCAAGTTACGAGGCCTCCAAGAAGGAGGAGGAGCCAGCCTCACCGCACAACCTGCGGTCTCTGCAAAAGGATGCTGCGTGAGGGCACCGCTGGGGAGTATAAACGCTCCATAATACTCTTCGCATTTGGATATTAGCCATGGCAATTTGTCGAGCTCTACCGATTTGGATGAAAACCCTGGAGATCGAGATAACGCCTCCCGCATCTTTGTCTCCGAGTTCAAGGAATCCGATGAATTCTAGGACCTGGTCTATATGGAGGGGCAAAAAGGTGTCGCGAAAGGTTTCAAAATCTTCCAAGATATCTCTCATCGTCATCCCAAGCTAGACTTGACTTCATTGGAGTTCAAGGACGCCCTTCAATATCTCCCACCTAGTATCTCTGCTGAAGATACTGATTGAACAAATGTTGTTGTTGGTTTTGGACCCCCTTATCTTTTTTACTTGCTTTGTTTGCATCATTCTTCCTCTCTTCTTTCTTTCTTGTGTTGTTCTTATGCAGTCTTTTTTTCTATTTTTACAGTGTGTTGTTTAATCGTACCGTTTATAAATGAAATATTTTTCTTCTTCTCCTATCAATGACTACTACGAGTGTTAAACGTTAATACTTTTTAACATGCAGAAACTATATACATTGTTTGTTGAATGGAAACAATTTTTGTTAAATGGAAACAATGTTTGTTAAATGAAAACTTGGTAAACATGCCGCCCACAAATATCTTGGGTAGTAAACATGCATATTAAACGGAAACCAAACGGTTTAAGTGGAAAAACCATAAATTAAGCGGTAACTCTCAATCTTAAACAAAAACGTATAATATTAAGTGGAAAATAATTATATTAAAAGGAAACTAAAAATATTAAACAGAAAAGGTAAACTCCCACTTGTGAATCTATGAATTCGGGACTTTATTTTCAAAAGATGAACAAAAATATGAGAGCACACTGAGAAAAGAAAAGAAAAGGGGAAAGAATAGACAAAGGCTTCTATCAACCCTGTGAGGGCATGCTCACTATCTCTTCATCTCCAGTTCAGAGCCTGTGAAGGAGAAGATGACAAAGTATTGTTGTAACCAAGGGTTGCCCGTGAGGTGATTGGTCTGATTCTCCTCCACAACCGGCCACACACTACACCCCCTAACTCAACAGTACCTTCAGTATATATAATCAGGGTTGAGCTTGAAAGGTAGTGTAAAGGCCACCCCAATTAAATTCTATAATTTTATGAAATTTTTATAGAATGGCCATGATACATACAAACTAGGGTTAGGAACCCATTAAATGGCTAAACCCTAACTAAGTCTATGATAGGGTGGTAGACCCAACTAAACTCAAATTTGAGGCTTGCTGATTTACGGGGAGAGATTGTGAGTCTTGTGACACTACAAGCAAGGAGGTCATGATCCAATAGCTACACACGAAACAACAAAGAACATAGAGACTTGTTATTTGGAGGGATTTGTAGTTGCTGGCTTTCTCGTGAAGCCATCATGGATTGATTTTTCCATAGCCCCTAGATGCTAAGTTAATGGCTTCTAAAAAGCCATACCTTAGGTTAAAAAAGGGAGTTGGAAAAGAGCTCTTGTGAAACTACAAGAAGAGAGCTCTTCTGACACTACAAGCAAGGAGGTCATGATCCAATAGCTACACACTAAACAACAAAGAATATGGGGACTTGTTATTTAGAGGGATTTGTAGTTGATAGCTTTCTCAAGGTAATAGAAGGCATCATGGATTGATTTTTCCATAGCCCCTATATGCTAAGTTAATGGCTTCTAAAAAAGGTTGAAAAAGGGAGTTGGAAAAGAGCTCTTGTGACACTACAAGCAAAGAGCTCTTGTGACACTACAAGCAAAGAGGTCATGATCCAATAGCTACACACTAAACAACAAAGAATATGGGGACTTGTTATTTAGAGGGATTTATAGTTGATTGCTTTCTCTTGAAGGCATCATGGATTGATTTTCCATAGTCCCCATGTGACAAGTTAATGTCTTCTAAAAAGTCATACCTAAGGTTGAAAAAGGTTGGAAAATGAAGGAAAAACAAAGCTCTAAGTAGCCTCCACTTTCCCCCCTTAAAACCCTGCACCAAACCCTCAGGGAGATAACCTTCTATAATTCCCTTGCATTCTTCTCCAATCCTTACAACCAAGCTTTGAATCTCTTTCCTTCTCCTCAACACAAGCTTTCTTTTTTCCACTCACCGTCCTTGAGAGATTTGACCCTCTTGCTCAAAACTTCTTGGAACTGGAGGAGATCAAAGGCCCTCTCATATGCTAGGTCTTGCTTGATTCTTGTGAAGGAATGCGAGAGGCGAGATTGGAGGAAGAATGAGGGTGTAGGTCCTCAAGGGGAGAGTCTTGACTTGCTAGTAGTAGTTAGAAGCGGTAGTAGAACCTACTTTCACCTCTCGAGACTCTGATTCCAAAAAGACATACTTGGTAGGCTAGAGCCATATCCCTGCTATCTGAGCATTCATATATGTTCATAACCTCACATGGCTAACATATCTTGTGCATTGGAGTCTAGATAGTAGAGAGGACTACTGTGAAGCTTTTGGGAAGGGGGAAAACCTCTCAAGAATGGTATAATCTGACTACTGGAAAAGGTAAGAGGACTCTCTTACCTCTGTTATTACTATAAGTAGAGTCATTAATACCATATAATTCAAGTATGGTGAGGGAATGTGCTTAATTATTATTTTAAATTGTTATTGTTACTGTTATTATAAATATATGTAATGTTTTTCTTCTCTTCTACACAAAACCCTGATTTCTCTCCCTCGTTTCTTTTTCCTAATCACATTCCTCTATTTCTATTCTCACCCTACTCTCTTTAAATATACTCTCTAATTTCAAATTCTTTATCTACAGTAATGGTAGAAAGATCACTTGTTTTGGTTTACTACAATGGTTCAATCACTACAAGTGAGGATACCGGCCATATTTTTTCTCCTAAGATCAAGCTTGTTTTATGTAGAAAAATGATATCTCCTTAGACAATTTAAAGAGAATCATTGAAGAAAATATAGGAATGGTAGGCAGTAAAAAGTTTCACATATCAAATCTTAGTCTACCTATTTCTTGAGGCCATGACAAGATTTGCTATCGGGTTTTCAAATTACGTAATGATCAAATGTTGAGGATGATGTTCGAGTGCCACCAAACATTTCCCGATATTCAAGTTATAGAATTATATGTCAAGCTTGGTATCCAGTCAATGAACCAGTCAATGAGTTTGGTGAATATGGGAGCTCGAGTGGGGATGACTAGGATAATGATAACTACATAGAGAAGTTATAGAATTATATGTCGAGCTTGGTATTGTAACTTCCACTATTATTTCTTCTCAACATGAAATCAACAGAGATGGCAACATTTCATATAATATGAGATGGGAAACTACTTCATCTGCACAACCAGTCAATGAATTTGGTGAATATGGGAGCTCGAGTGGGAATAACCAGGATGATGATAACTACACAGAGTATAGTGAAGCAAGTGCTGAAGATCTTGACTTAGAAAATTGCAATGTGGAAGATGTTGTCAGACAAAGCGTAGAAATGCCAATGTCGCCATTTGAGCCTCCAACACATATGAGGGCACTTAATTTGGAAGCAATATACGCACGGAATTCCCACAGAATACCCCTAAATTATATGTCCACACATTTTAGAGGGTGATGTGAATGGAGAAGTGCATGTAGGCATGCAATTTCGAAACAAAAGATGATCTTTGTATACAGCAATTAAGCATTATTGTTTACAAAAGCTCGGTGGAATATAAGGTAATGCAGTGCGATCCAACTGTGATTCGAGGAAGATGTAAGTCATATTGCAATGGATGTAGTTGGAGGATTCGCGCATCCTACAGCAAGAGGAAGCAGATTTGGGAGATTACAAAATACAACTGTCCTCACACTTGCACATCAGTAATGATCTCCCAAGATCATTCTAAGCTGGATTCAAATATGATCTGTTGACAAATAGAGGCCATGGTAAAAGAGAAGCCATCCATCAATGTATATGTTTTGATAGCAGAGATCAGTAATCAATACGGATACACACTAACATATAGAAAAGTATGGATTGTAAAGCAAAAAGCAATTGAAGCAGCATTCGGCAATTGGGAGGAGTCATATAATGAGTTACCAAAATGGCTATCAGCATTACAACAGTTTCTTCCCGGGACAATAATTGATGTCCAGACTCAACCGACATATGATGAAAATCACCTGGTACGTGATACTCATGTTTTTCATAGGCTTTTTTGGAGCTTCCACTCATGCGTGGAGGCTTTCAAATATTGCAAGCCAGTAGTGCAGATAGACGGCACCTACCTTTATGGGAAATATAAAGGGACTTTGTTGATGGCAATTGCACAAGATGGTAATAAGAATATCCTTCCAATTGCATTTGCTATTATAGAAAGCGAGACGTTAGATGCATGGCGTTTCTTTCTAGACCATTTACGGGCGAACGTGACACCACAGGAAGGAATATGTTTTATATTTGATCGTCATGAGTCTATCAAAGGGGCATTTAGAGCAATTGGTTGCCGGATGAACCCTCCTCATGCCTACCATGTTATTGCATTAGACATATCTCTGCAAACTTCATGCGTCGGTTCAAAAATAAAGAAATGCAACAGATAGTTGTTAACATTGGTAAGTTATAAATTTAACTTTTATTAATTTAAGTGCATATTGTTATTATGTTTTAAAGTTGTTTCACCTTTCTTATAGTTATTAATGTAGGTTATTCGAAAACTACTTCTGATTTTAACTACTGGTATGGCTTACTTCGAGAGTACAATATAGACGCAACAAAGTGGTTAGATAATATACCACGGGAGAAGTGGGCTCAAGCCTTTGACAATGAAGGTCGTAGGTATGGTCATATGACTACCAACCTCGCCGAATGTGTTAATTCAGTGCTAAAGGGGACAAGGAACCTTCCTATAACAGCTTTGGTTAAGTCAACTTACTTTCGACTAGCTGAGTTGTTTGTAAGGAAAGGTGTGCAGGCGCAAGCTCAGATCGCATCAGGTCAAATATTCTCTGAAGCACTAATGAAGATAATTCAAGAAAACCAACAAGCAGCATGCAGCATTCATGTTCGTCAATTTGATCATGATGAAAATTCTTTCATGGTAAATAAAATGGCACCACCCAAATGCGGTGGTATAGCTGGTACTTACCGTATAGATTTGAGAGCACGGTAGTGTGATTGCGGCGGGTTTCAAACACTTCATTTTCCTTGCCACCATGTTCTTGCGGCATGCGCATACATTCATCTACATTGGCAAGAATACGTGGACAATGTTTATAGGCTTGAGACAATTTTTAAAGTATAGGCTTAATTTTTTTTTACCCACCTGAACTATGTTGCTTTTTCGATTCGGCACCTCAACTATTTTAACTCTAAAAAACAGCCGAAACTTTTCCTAAGTTTCAAATAGGCACTTCTGTCAATTTATGGATGACGGACGTGAGGTTAACAAACTAATTTGGTCATTAACTGCAAATTAATTATAATACTATCATTAACTTTAAATCTAATCATTATTTAACCCAAAAAATAGAAGCAACATTGTTCACGGAACCTAAACAATATAAAAAAAGTGTAATCACAAGAATCAATTGAATCATACCAAAGTGTAATCACAAGAATCGATTGAATCATACCAATCTCGGATTCTCTACAAATATTTTGAATCAAAAAAATGAAATAAAAAATTAAAAAAAACTCTATTGGCTCCATCATCCACGCAATGTCTCGCTGATGAACACTCGAACAAAAACCATCAAGAGAAACCCCCAAAATCACAACAATAACTGAATCTCCGATCTACCAAGAAGTAATGGCAGACGACGACGTCGATGATGGCCGGAATAGATCATCACGGCTTACCGAGATGATCCATCGGCGCGGCGCTCAATCAAGAGCGATCCCAAGGTTTCCCTCTCCCACTCCAATGGAGCAAGCTCACCTGGTCCCGGATGCAGCCTTCCGCACCTCCCGGCCACGTTGTCCCCTCCCGATCCATCTTTGGTTCCACCGATGATCCACGCCTTGCACACGCCAACAGCACCGTGAAGAGGTGGGAGTGATCCCGGCTTCGTAGATCCTCCTCCCTCTCTCGCCTCTTAAATCCACCAATCCTCTCGTGATACCCTCCTTCCCTCCACCTCCACAAGATCCATCACCATTACCCACGTGTTGAAGTAACAAGGCTTTCGTCTCCTCCTCGAACACATGGCGGCCACGGTTACTCCTCCCAACGCCGGCCGGTGAAGTAGCGGCGTGAAGTCCGGCATTAAGACTCGGACAGGGGTGTCTCCGGAACCGGCGTATGTCGCCGATACGTGATAATGACGCCGGAGTCGAAAGGTAGATGACGCTGGCCGACGGATCTAGTAGGTCACCGAGGTAGGCTCGCTTAGTTGAGGAGGTTCCGAGGGCTTCTCTCAGTGGAAGGCGGGGATGAGGCCGCTGGGGCGCCGGTCTTCTTCGGAACTGCATAAGGGGAGTGCTTGAAATGGACGGAAGGCTGGAATGCAGGAGCAAGATGGAGATGAGATGATTTGATTAGGTTTAAAGTTAATAATAGTATTATATAATTAATTTGTAGTTAATGACCAAATTAGCTTATACTTGTTAACCTCCACGCTTGGCCCGTCGTGTGAGTGTGACGAGTGCCTATTTGAAACTTAGGAAAAGTTTTAAATTTGTTTTAGAGTTAAAATAGTTGAGGTGCTGGGATCGAAAAAAAAGCTTCATTGTTCGTGTGGGTAAAAAAAATTAACCTAAAGAGTATATCATGCAAAGAATTTCAAACAACGTGTGATCAAACGAGAGCTAGTGGAACCCTTATAATGGTCCACGTTTATGTCTTGATCTTACAGTGCTGAAGACCATCCACAAAAGAGGCCTTTCAAAATCTACGAGGATTAAGTAATGAAATGGATATAAGGGAAGGTAGTCATTGCGAAAGCGTTGTGGTTTATATATGCTCGAAATGAAGGTCATAAGTAGGTAAATTAAAATTGTCCCAATATTGCTGGTCCAAGTAGTCGGTCATAATGTAGTCTAAACATTATAATTGTTGCAAACTTTTTAATAATATATGTAATTGGCACCTTATATTGATAATTTATAATAATTATAAAATATTATAATACCGTATTTTGGTAAATTATAAATGTTTGGGGACTTGTTCAACAAAAGCTTAAAACTCAGGAAAATACTGATAGCAAAGAGTGCGAACAAAACAAAGATAGGTCTCGCTTGTTGGTTAATTTCAAAATTTAATTAATTAATTAATTAATTAATTAAAAGTGAGGCCACTAATTACTATTATAAAATAAAATTTTATCCTACCTTAGTTAATTTTTATAATATTAAAGTGGGACCCACTAAAAAAAACACAAATTATACATGCCCAACCGTGTGTTATTTTTTTATTCATATTTTTATAACATTAAAGAATGTGGGATGACGAATTAAAAGAAAAAGATCTTGATTAATTTTTTATTATTACTTTTATAATATAAAAATATGTGGAACTCACAAAATCTTAAAAAAAAAATCAGAACATCCCACATGATGTACGACTTGCGCATATTGGTACATAAACGTTCAAATGCTTATTTTGGTAATTATTTTTTTTATAATATTAAAAAAAAAGCCTGACGACAGAGGGAGAGAAAATTAAAAAATAAATAAATAAATAAAAAAGATGAAACAGATGAAATGGCAGCTGACGGACGGAGAAGTCAGAGGTGACAAAAAAAAAAGAAAAAAAAAGGGGAGAGATAAAAAAAAAAAGAGTGAACAGGGGTAGCGGATGAAAGAGATAAAAAAAACAAAGAAAGCGCAATAAAAAGTTGCAGATGTTAAAAATAAATAAATAAATAAATAAATCTCTCTCTCTCTCTCTCTCTCTCTCTCTATATATATATATATATATATATATATATATATATATACTATATGGGAACATATTTATATCAAGCAGTGGATCTTACAAACAAGAAATTGAAGTCCTTCTTCTCTCCAAGCATGTTGGTTGAGGCAGATTATAAAATCCAAATCCCAAACTGGCAAGCATATCAATGCGATGACAAAGCACACGTCACAAGGCGGAAAGTGGCGCCATTTATATAAATAAATAAATAATATATAAACATGTATATGATGATATATCTATATGTAATCAAATGTTATGATTTGCAAATAAATGAAATTATTTTTTTATTCATTGCCCTTTACTTGTACTTTTGCCCTTAATCGGAGGTTCCCAAGACTCTATCTGGGGTAATTAATAATAGAGGCTTGCCTATATTAGGAATGGAAGAACCCACAATAATCAAAATAAAAAAATAAATACTCATTTGTGATTCGATGTATCGCCTGGTGTCTCTTCACGCATTACATGCGGAATTGTGGGATCGAAAATATTACTTTGGCATCGCATTGTCATGAAGAGACACTGTAGCGATATATATATATATATATATATATATATATATATATATATATATATATATATATATATGGGGTGTAGGTATGTGTATGAGTGACAGCATGACTGTGTGTGTGTCTGTGAATATGCATATATATTGGTGTGTTTGTGTGGTAGACTGACAATGTAGGTGAGCAATGAGCAAAACTTGACTTTTAGTCCCACATGGGATAGCATAGGAAGAGGATGAGTTTTATGATAACGGGGAAATTTCAGAAAACTACCATGTGGTTTGCCTCTTTCTCAATTCGGTCCCTGTGGTTCAACTTTGAACCACAAAGACCCTGTGGTTTGCCTCTTTCTTAATTCGGTCCCTGTGGTTCAACTTTGAACCACAAAGACCCTGTAATTTAATTGTTTTAGGGGATTTTGTGGATTTTTTTTTTTTTGATTTTTTTTAGTTTTTAGGGGATTTTGTGGATTTTTTTGGGATTTTTTTGCGCTTTTTAAATTTTTTTTCAGAATTTTATAAGTTTTTCCTACGGTTTTATAAGTTTTTCTCATTTTTTTTACTTTTTATTTTTGAATTTTTCATGCCACTTCAGCAAATTTATTAACGGAATTAAGTGTTTTGGTACCTCTTTGCTAACGGTTAAATTACAGAATATTAAAGTGATAAATGGTTAAATTATAGGGTCTTCGTGCTTCAAAGTTGAACCACAGGGACCGAATTGAGAAAGAGGCAAACCACAGGATCTTTGTGGTTCAAAATTGAACCACAGGGACCGAATTGAAAGAGTCAAACCACAAGGTAGTTTTATGAAATATCCCCTATAACAATTTAATAAATTTTTTTAATTTTCAACTTTTTTAATCAAATTTGAATTTTTATATATAATTTCGAGGTGAACTCGAACTTAAAATTTTGAGGTTATTCAAACTTGAGCTGAATATTGGAATTTCGAGCCAAACTCGAGCTAGACTTAGCTCGTTCAAGTTCGGCTCATTGTCAGCCATAATGTCTACCATTATTATTAAGTCTTGGCCCAGTTCGAACCCGACCTACCATGTATCGTGTCTATTTTACCCCCTAAAACCAAGCACTGTCTAAAACCATGAATTCAAATATGGGTTGATCTAAAACCTTACCTCATAAAACCTTAAAAAAAACATCCGAGCAAAGCATTAGTTTCACTTCTCTGTCTGAGTGGTTTTCTTAGTGTTTTGATGGATCAATCAATGAAATTATATTTGTACTTAGAGATCAAATTTATTAAGATATTAAATTAAAATATTAAAGTTACTTGCAAATCTCTATAAATAATTAATTTACTTTTTTTATACCATACCATGTAAAATCTACTTGACCACGTACGTGTTCTTGTTCTTTTTTTTTTTGACAAGTAAAGAGCTTGAAAAAACAAGCTAGTAAGAAACAGTAAAAATAGAAAGGCTAACTGCCATGTTTAGTAGTACAAAAAGTTAGAAGTGCAGTCCAAATGCTTCCAATGCTTTCTCCAGCCATCTCGGTTTCTCATTCCCTTGGTGAACAGAGATAACTGGGGTTTTGTCCTTCCATGATTCTGCAAGAAATCAGAATGCCATTGGAAGTTCCCTAGAGGCAATACATTATCTCTGCTTACATTTTGCCTCTCCATGTTGTTTCTAACTCTGATGATATCCATGTAAAATTGGCAATTTGCTTGAGTATTGGGTCTGTCCAGAATGTCTAGGGCCTCGGGGAAATCTGTGTATATCTTCCTTGGCTGTAGGTTCCACCTTTCGCATTGAATCACAGCATCTCCAATTGCTAGTATTTTAGCTTGCAGACTTAAGTCAGCATGTCTGTGGTAAGCTCCAGCCAAGATCACCTGATTTGATCCTTTAATTGCTACAAATACTGTACCACATGTATTTTGGTTAGTACACCATGAGGCATCACAGAAGATAGTAATAGTAGAGTTTGATACAGAGTTCCTGAGATACTCCCTGAGAAGATGCCTGTTTTTGTTGAGATGCTCTCAGGTGCTCTCACATGCCTGATGGAATAGTTGTGATGGTTGTACTCTGCTTTCCTTGAATACTAGGTCACATCTTGCTTTCCAAATGGTCCAGGCCATGTTTGCCACTAGGGCTTGATAGATTGGAAGACTTAATCTTCCATTGCTGCTAGAAGTCAGGAGCCACTCACCCTTAAATAAAGCATCCAGATCACCAGTCATACAATTGTAATTAAGTATTATTTCCCAAGTATGAAACTCTGTATCTATAGATGATATGCTCTATTGTTTCAGTGCAGATCCCACAGAAAGGACATTGGAGCTGAGGTCCAATGTTTAATTGATATAAGTAATCATATGTGGGCAGTCTCCCATATACCAATCTCCAGATGAAGGTCTTGATCTTGGGGGCCACCTGCAATTTCCAAATCTTGTGCCACCCTCTCCATACACTACCAACATATTCAGGTTCATGGTTGAGGTGTTTATAAACTGCAATGGTGATTTTTGCAGCAGGAGCTTTTGGTTTCCACCTCCAGTGGTTTGGATGGCTGGTTCTCATAGAGAGACTGTTTACTCTATCCCAATCATTGAGATTCCCATAATAGTATGAAATAGCATCCAGGTTCAAGTGTTCATCAACCACAAAATCTTTTATTGATAGTGTCTCCACAGGACAATTCATATTAATGAAAGTTGGCTTTAAAGAAATAGGAACATCATATAACCATGCATCATTTAAGAAATTTGTAATTTCAGGATTGCAACTATCCATAGCTAATTCAGTTCTAACAGTTATAGCAGTTTTATGTAACAACTTGAAGAAAGAAGATGAATTTTTCAAGTTTGGAGTTGATTAAGGATTAAAGCAGCCATATTTGAACAAAAATATTTGAATCCATAATTTGTTTTCCTGATTCAGTAAAGCAAATAAATTCTTGGTCATTAGTGCGATCTTAGCTTTCCTAAGGTTCCTAATCCCTAACCCTCTCTCAGACTTATCAAGTGTAGTAATATTCCATCCAATTGAATGGAGTGGTCTACCGCCTGTTGTGCCACAACCCCAGAGAAAGGTCCTGGTCATCTTGGAAATTAGGTCAAGAATTGTGTTAGGGACTAGGGTGCAGGATAAAGGATAAAAGGTATGGCCATTAAAGTTGAATTAATATCTGATCCTTCCGTACCGGTGGAAATGGATGAGTGGTTCCAAGAGTTCAATTTGGATTTTGTCCTATTGACTGAGAGGTTGCCATTTGTTGAATTGTAAGTCTTTTTGGGGGATATCGGGACACCTAGGTATTTATTTGAAGGGAAATGTGCCAAAGGATTCATCTCTAGGATGTTTCCAATAGAGGTCTTGATTCTTCTGTTGAACCGAGGTTGGCGAGATGGTATGAAGATTTATGAAAGTTCACCTTTTGACCCGGTGAGATTTTTGTATAAATTAAGGCACATTTTACAATTCCTAGCGGCTGACTCTAGTTGCCCTTGTGGTGATGATAAGATCATCAAGAAACATCAGTGATTGAAGTTCATCCTTAACCTCATGTCAAATCCGTGGGATCATATCTAAAAGTCATGGCATGGTTAAGTATTGCACTAAGGTTTTGTGAGACCAAGAAGAAGAGATAGGGGAGAGGGGTCCCCTTGCTGACCCCCTATGGTTGGAAATCCAACTTGAGGGTTGACCATTTATTAGAGCGGAGAATGGCCGAGGATATGCAAGACCTAATCCAAGAGATCCAAATATCCCGAGGAAATTGCATTTTTTAAAGTAGCAAGGATGGCATTCCACTCCAAGGCATCATAATGCCTTTCTACATCTATTTTCAACATCATCCCTAGGGAGGGATAGGGAGTCGGACTCCTAGTGAGTGTACTATTTCTGGGCGGCTATAATGTTGTCACTAGTAGATCTCCACACTTGAGGAAGCCACTGTTAGGAGCCTACAAGTTTATGCATGACATCCTTCATTCTATTGCTTTCAACATTTTGGCAATGATTTTTGTAACATACATTACAAAGAGATATAGGTCCTAAATCAGTCACATGAGTTGGTGGGTTCTTTTTTAGGGATGAGGACCACATATGTTCTACCCCAAGCAGTGGGTAAACTAGCTGTTTGATAGAACTGTTCTATAGCTTCACATAAGTTTTCCTTAATTAAGTCCCAATAGAATAAATAGAATTCAACATTTAGTCCATCCGGGACTGGATTTTTCCCTTTTACCCATACTTTTTAGTGTTTGGTAAACTTGAGAATAGGTGAAGGGTCTAGCTAGGCTTTCCTTGTCTTCCACCTTTGGAGAGTTGGGGAGATCGTGGGGTAGTCTGCAAAATAAGATCATCTAGTTGGGATTTGGTTTGATGGGGTCCATAATTTGGTATAGAAATCAACTAAAGCGATTACAAATGCCCCGATGGTCAAGTGTGAATCATGCCACTGTGCATCGGTAAGACCGTAAATTTTATTTTTATGGCCCCTAATCTTGGCTTATGCGCGGAAAAAAACCAGTGTTGTAGTCTCCATTCCTTAACCATAATAATTTAGCCCTTTGAGCCCATCTAATGGAGTTTTGTCTTAGTAAAGCTGTATGTTTGTTATATAGTCCTCTTAAAGCGAGGCTATCAAGGTCTGAGAAAGAGTTGCTTTTTTCAAGGTCCTCTAACATAGTTATATCAGACTCAGTCCTCTTAATATTAGCCTCTAGTGGAGTCAGTCCAGACTTCTTCCACTTAATTATGTAATCCTTAGTGCGGGCAATAGAATGTGAAAATGCATGCATAGGAGAAGCCCTGGGTTTATAGTTCCATGCTTTACAGACATACTGATGACATTGATCAATGTGAAACCAATAATTCTCAAATCTGAAAATTCTCTTTTTAAGATGGGTGAAGAACTTTGCAGATAAAAGCATGGGAGAGTGATTAGAGCATGTGCGAGGTAAATGTTTATTACAGTAGGAATCAAAGTTTATAAGCCAATCATTGTTGGCGGTGCATCACATCTAACCTGGCCCATCTCCTGGCTAGGCCTTGTTGGTTGTTACACCAGGTGAAGGGTGAGCCAAAGAAGCCCAAATCAAAGAGCTGGTTTTTATTTATAAAATCTGTTAAATGTTTCGATTTAGCAGAGTAATGATTGAAACTACTACCCCTATGTTCATCAGGATTGGTAATGGCATTAAAGTCACCTAAGAGAATCCAGGGGAGATTGAGAGTGGCTATGGCTGATAATTCAAACCAAATAGTTGTTTGGATATGTGTATTTTGGGAATTATAAATAACTGTTAGGATCCATTCTTTAGGTTTATCAGACGTAAGGATCAAATGCATTGTAAATTGGGATTGAGCAATAGGGGTTACCTTACCAATCTCAGGTTTCCAAAGAATGATAATACCCCCTGACATTCCCTGTACTGGTATGGTTGCCCAGTCCCAGTACTTGGAAAAAATTTTGCAAACAATTGGTGCTCTTTTTTCATCAGCCCTGGTCTCCACTAAGCAGATGATGTCTGGTTGAAAGGTTTTGATAAGGGATCGAACTCTGCTGATAGTTCTAGAATTTGAGATTCCCCTGCAATTCCAAGATAATAGTTTGATGCTATCCATATATAAGTATATAGTTTAGAGAATTTAGAGAGATATGACCTGGCGCACGAAGATCAAGGATCTTTGTTATCCAAGGTTACTCGACCCTTCTTTGGGCATACATCATTTCTGAGGGTAGTTCTTCGAGCCAAAGCTTCTTGATAAGCATCCTTTTGGATTAAGGCCAATGGCATATCATCATCGAAAATTTCGGAGTCTATATGCTCCTGCTCTCCTTCTTCCATTTGTTGATCTTGAGACATTTGGGCCTAAATTTTCTCATCAATAGCAAAAGAAACTCTCTGTACTAGACAATTGTGAGGTCCTGTCCTGCTATCTCTTCCAAGCTGGGGATGATTGTCAGCTTTCTGGTGTCTTGGCTCAGAATTTTGGGAGGTGATGAGTCGAGGCACAGGTAGGCTAGCATGCTCACTTTGGAATTCTCCATAGGATCTGGTTCCCAGACCTCTTCGGGAGGGGGTAACGGTAGGTTTGGTGTTTTGTCAAATCGGCGCTCCTCAACGGCTAGAATCGGTTGCTTGTTGGGCAGAGATGGGGAGTGTATGACCAGATCTCGGCTAGGGTTGGTGATAGGGGGAAAATTTTCCTCTGTAAGAGCAACAATTGGATCATAGGTTCCTTTATCTCTAGGCAAAGAGCTTCTTTGACTGAGGTGACCTCCACGACCTCCACGAACCGAACGCATGCCAGGTGGTGAAGCGACGTCAGCTCTGCCCGGTTGGTCTCTCTGCCACGTGTCGAGCTTGGGTGTTGCTTCCGGGTTTCGGAAGGAGTTACTGGGCCCTCGTCCTCGGCCACGGCCACGGCGGAGTCCTGCTACAACCCAGTCAAACTGGTTTTCATTCTCCTCAGGTGTCAAAGTTTTTGCTTCTATGGCTTTGTTGTCCACATGGGTTTCATCCTGTTTGTCCAAGTCAATCTGCATGGACTGGAGTTCATTGTGCTTCGTTATAGCTTCTGCCATCTTGGATGATTCAGCTTCCGCTTGTTTTTTGTTGGCTGAGCTGCAGCTGCTAACTTGGTGGCCTATTATCCCACAATGAACACAGAAGGTAGGGAGCTTTTCATAGAGGATAAGAACCAACTGTTCGTTCTCATCCTCTCCAACCCATATACCACTTTGGAGGGGTTTAGAGAGATCTAAGTCTGCACAGAGCCACGCATACCTCGCCCTGCCAATTTACATCATGGGGTCGTCAACCTGGTGTGAATGATCATCAACCTTAAGGACTGGTCCGATCAAAGCTCCCAGATCCTCCAGCGTGTCAGGTTCCCAATATTCCATGGGGAGGTGGTGGAGTTGAATCCACACCGCCGTCGTGTCGAGGCGTTCGAAAGCCGATTGGAAACCTTCTCTCCATGGGATGATATGAAGAACCATGCCGTTTAAAGTCCATGGGCCCTTCCATAGTACCTTATCCACCATCTCTGGGTTTGGCATCTTATATAATAAAATCCATTGGGTAAATCTGAAACAGAGAACGATCCAAGGTCCTGCCATAGCTTTGATAGTGAAGAACGGACTTGATCGAGTGGCTGAGCTTTGCCTAGAAATTTAGCATAGATTGTTGTTTTCATTCTCTCATACATTCGATTTTGGAAGTCACCATCCGGTTTGTACCTCTTGTGTTGGTACTTCTTCAGTCTTTCGAAATTTTCCTTCAAATATATGGTAAGCCGGCGCAAAGGTGCGCTCTTTTGGTTCGCCGGAGAGGACTCGGGCCCATGTCTTCCTAGGTCCGATGCCTCCGCCCCCACCTGCCATCGCAAGTGGGGGAGAAGTAAGGAGATTGTTGGCAGGCAGAGGTTGAAGGAGGAGAGGGGCTCAGGGGCTCAGGGGCTCAGGGTGCATGACCAAGTTCCAAAAGAACAGCACTAGTAGACATATTGGAGGAGCCCTGATTACAACTATGAAAGGTTTTTCTTCAGTTTAGCCACTGGTCTTCTCCTCGTACGTGTTCTTGTTCTTGCATGCATGCAAAGAACCCTTTAAACTTCTTCAACTTCTTCACCATCAAGAGGTCTGGTCCGGATTTAGATCCGCTAACATCCAGCCCAATTCTGATCCAGGAAGCCATTCAACCTATAAAATGTATTAAATACCATTCATTACCTTCTTCATCATATTTAGAAGTAAAATAGCAGAAAGTTTATCCAAGAATTTGAGAAATGGTTTGGTCCACCATAGACCCCAACCTCTAACAACAAATCACCAAGAGGCTGAATGTCTCAACTACGAGCGCATGTGCGCCACCTGCTCCAACCGGCGGAAATGCACAACACCACTCCTCAAGACACCCTTCAGCATTCTATGTGATTCCGACAATCAAGACAATGAGGAATTAGATCTCTCGATTTCTTGAACATCCAATCCAAAGAGACCATCTCCCTCCCGGCAGCCGTCGCTGAGGAGGTGAAAGGGTCATATTTCTTGGGCTCCTCTCATGGATTTTTGGCCCTCAGCTATCTTACCGCCACCCATCTTCTTAGTATTTTCCTACTCAACCCCTTCACCAACAATAGTGTTGATCTCCCCAATCTGGCCAAATCCCCTAAAGGCCGCATGTTCTCTCCCATTCAACTATGAAATCTGATCGATGTGGTTTACCACTCTCCGATTGGTACAGTACGGTAGCAGCGGGCCATTCCATGCCGGCTGCACCACGCATGGCGGCCAGCATGGGCCTCAAGACTCCGTGTACCAAGCACCGACACGTTGGCATGGCCCGATTAATGTTGATGATGAAGAGTCACTCAGAGGACTCCACTCTAACCATTTCTGATGCTGAGTAGGATTCAGGTCTGGCCCATGAGGACTCTGTTCCAATTATTTTTGGTTTTTCACGTGCCTCTAGAGCTAATTTGGGTTTCATGCAGTGCAACAGAATAATAAATAAATAAATAAATAAACATATAAAGTGACAAACAGCATGTTATCTTGATCTTATATGCATGCCTCGTTTTTTAAGAATAGCAACATCTCTTTTGAAGAATTATGGACATACAATAGCAATACGAGGGCATAAGTGTCTAAAAGCCATTGGCAGCTTGTGCCCATTTATACAACGAAAGATGGAAGGAATCAATTGTGATTGGATCGCACAACCAATCCAAACAAACTAATTTGCAAAGAGGCTGATGTTCCTTTGTAGACAATAGAGTAGTAACAGGCTGTGTTCATTCTGCAATTTTGCATAATCTAGCATAGCTCAAGAAAGGCAATTTTGTATGTAGTAGTGGGGAGATAAGATAAGCCTATTAGAAATCAAACAAAGTCTCATGTCGGTTGTTAAAGAAAAATAAAGTAGCTTAAGTAATAAATAGATCTTCATTAATATGAGGCCTTTTGGGTTAAAACCAATAACAAAACCGTGCGGGCCCAGACCCAAAGCGGATAATATCATACTAATATGGAGATTTGGACTAACCCAATAGTTGTTGGGTTGGACCAGTTGGGTTCGGCCCAGAGCAGTTTGTAGATCTAGATTGAGGCGCTAGGCACGGATTGCGATTGGTGCCGAGGCGTGGGCCGGATTGCACTGATTGCGTGTAAACACGGATTGGAGATGTGGTTTCGCCTGGCGACCAACTGCAATCCAGGTCCACTGTTTAACAACCAACTGCAAACTCAATCCAGGTCTACAACCTTCTTTGATACCATGTTAAATCTTCTTGGGCTAAACCAGTTAAGCCCAAATCTTCACATTAGTTCAGGTCTGCACGGTTTTATTCTTGGGTTTAACCCAAAAGGCTTATACTAATGGAGATATGCTTATAACTTAAGCCACTATATTTTTTCTTTAACAACGGATGTGGGACTTTGTTTGATTTCTAACAAAGCCAACTATTAAGTAGTATACTCACTGCAAGAACAATGATAGCACACTGAATGTTTAATATTGATTTAATGTCAAGTATTATACATAGGACCCCATTGGGAGGGAATAAGAAATAACTAGCACTTTCAGTTATGAGAAAGAAAGCTATGATATTATGTTCACCCATTTCACCAACTCAAGGAATCCTTAGATTGTTGAAGTTTTGCATTATATGAACTCTCCATCTCTTCCTGCAGCAAACAGAATAATAGCCTTTATTTTTACCGTGCTAAATCCAAAAGAAATAGAGTAACTTCTCAATCAAATTAGGTTTTCTATATGAGCACAGGCAATGAATGATTTTCGAGTGTCATTAAGAACTAGAGATGGAAGGGCATGTATGTAACCATGCTTAAGTTGTCACAAAATTAGTTTGTAACCTGCTAAACTCCTTCAAATAAAAAAAAGGTTAAAAACACTTCCCAAAATATAGAAAATTGATCAAACAAATTATTTAAGATTTTGCTGATCATTGTTAAAATGTAAATCAAAATAAAATTACCAAGGTCATGGGTAAAAATTATAATATAATTAAAACATTTTTGAAGTCATTGAACTGTTATGAAGATCAAGTAGTACATCTGTCTGGGCAAAACCCAGGGATGTGGAGATCTGGCTAATGCTTGCAGATTAGAAAAGCAATGGTTTAGATCGGATTCAATATCCAGAATTACATGAAAGAACTGGTTGAGAAAAAGAAGAAACAATTGCCGCAGAAATATACCTTGCATGACTTTAATAAAGGCTGCAAGAAGTATGATCTAAAAAACTCGATATATTTGCCAAGTGAAGTCCTTTCAAGCTCTGTTGTCAGTAAGAAAAAGAAAGGATATGTTTAGTATGATCATGAAAAAGAGGAAACATGAAAACCCAACAAGTAAAAACAAGTCCAAAACCCAAATTACACCGATCTACTATGATTTAGAATCCACAATTAGGCAGACATTGTCTGTTAATATCAATATCAATATCAATAAGGATTTGGGGGAGAGAAACTAATTTACCAATCTATACTTGATAGTTGTATAGCTTACCATTCAAGGACTCGGATTTAGCACCAGACATGTTAAGCTTTTCTAATAGCTGCAAATGTCATACTGTCAGGCACAATTTTGCTAAAAGAGAGAGAGAGAGAGAGAAGAAGAAGAAGAAGAAGAAGAAGAAGAAGAAGAAGAAGAAGAAGCAAACTTTAACCAATTTATAATGTGAGTTCACACACAAACAGCCTCATTTCATGCTACAAAATAACTATATGATGTTCAGGCAGAAATAAATGAATGCAAGTAGACATAGCTGAAAATTTGTACACTAGAGAAAAATTTACCCCAGAAAGGGTTGGAACAGTTGAAGGATCAAATTCATCACAATGAGTAGGATCAATAGGAACACACACACGGCCTGGCAATTGAAATCATATGCATAATTAGAATCATAAGCTAGGATACAGCTTAAGTTCAACAAAATTATAACAAACAAAAAACTGTAGAAGCGTGAGACATGAAGACCAATCTTAATTTCATACAGTACCAAAAGTTTACCTGTTTTTGGATGAACACAGAAGGGGGCTTTAAGCAAATGGTTCATATGTTTTGAAACCTGTTAAGGTCAAGAGATACCATTGAGAGAATAAACGCATTGATCATGCATTCGCATGCTTCCAAGACAAATATTTTTTTTCCACACCTCTATGTCAAGTTTTGGATATGTATACAAGAAAACAATCTCTTCTACACACCTTCTGAGCCCCTGTCCCTAGTACAAGGAAGAAATGCAGAAGGTTCAGAGAACCATCACAAGACCACGCTGATGTGCACATATGATACATCACTAATCAGTCCAGAACATCCACCATTCATAAGATCCATACCTTCTGTTTTTCTTACTGCAATGCATGTTTTAGTTGCTCCCATCTAATAACATTAAGATCTTCTTTAGCATTGGAGGATCTCCTATTTCCTTGCCACTTGCCATGCAGCTCATCAGCTATTGCTGGAAAGGCCAAAAAGCATAGAAATTGGGGATAAATGAGGTCTTTCAAAAAGAAGGAACCAAAGAATGATATATTTCAAGAAAATCACCCAAAAATTGCTCACATTTATATGGTATAAGCTCAAGGATCTTCTGATATCTATCTTCAGATGCCAACAGCTTTTGATCACAAAGCAATTTCTCCTCAAAATGTACCCGCAAAACATCTGTATATGATCTTTTGTATAGTACAAATTTATTGTGAGGAACTTGAAATACATGCCAACAGAAAATTGTATTATGTGAAATTGGAAAATAATCATACGCAAGGAAAGGATGGAGAACTGGCCCAACTAAGTAAATATTCTTCAAACCGTTCTCACTGCCCTGAAAATAAAACACGGAAAAAAAACTCATGCAAGTTGATCAAATAATTGGTAATAGGGATTTGGTGCAACTTTTAACATCTAAAGACAGAATGTCACCTTATATACATGAAAATATTTCTGCAAATTGATGACCTCTGTTCATTTGCTGAGCCTAAAGAAGAATGCCAATACGCATGTCATGACGTCATATTTCCAAGAGAAGTCAAATTAACAAAACTGTGCACTACCTTCTTTCTCTGCCATCACATACCCAACAATGCACCCCACGGCGGCCACTATAAACCCATAATATGTGATTGAAACCAAAATCATCTGCAGTTGCATACAATTGTAATCAAGCATATTGATATTTATGGAAGTGCCAGCAGAACAACTATCAGTAAACTCATGAGATGAGGGAAAAAGGCTGTTAAAAGAAACAATTATTTTCAAGATTCAAATACCCATGAAAATTTACAAACAATTTATCAAATAGTATCAAATTTAATGCACAATGTTCAACCTCTGAGAGTAGTATCAATCACTTTAATAGCAATCGTCATTAGTGGCCAACAAGCTGAGCAGACATCAACCCCGGAACAGCAGTACTGGACATCATCATAATCTGACATGTCCTGCGGAAAATATATGCAAATAAGTTGGTTGGTGAAGTTGATGGAGAAACAAACTTAATATTCAGTAAAATAAAGGATAACCTATGAGACGAAGTCTACACTTACAATATCAAAAATGAGTTCTCTTTCTACAGGAGTAAAACCACCACCTTGAGCATATGCATGCCTTTAAGCAGGCTGCATATACATTTAGACAAAAAGAACAGAAAATTAGAAACAAAGAATTGAAAAAGAAAACATATTTAGAACAATTACATATTTAACAAAAGAAAGATTACTATGAAAAAATGTGTACCGTACATCTACACTGTAAACAGGACCAATGTCAATCTTGAAAGGGCACTCTTTCTTAATTGAATTCTCAAACTCCGTCACACTATTGAATGATAGGTAGCGGAGATATATGTCATTTTCGAGGGTAAAAGAAAACTCCCTTTGGCCAACAAAAGAGGGATCACATGCTGGATGTCTTCCATTTGCAAGAAATGTTTAAAAAATCGTATGAGAACGAGAAAACTGAAGACATTATAACAGTTTATTAGATATTATTTTTCATAATTCCACTAACCATTTCCATAGGACATCCATTTAAGCATATCAGCACAAGGGAAGAGCTTTCCTGCATAAGAGCAGTCTGGTACATGAGTATTCAAAACAATGAGCACATAAACATGCAATGAAGAAACATACATGGTGACAACTGGCAGGCACAACAAAACAAATACAGGTCATATGAAGAATAGAGGAATGTATTATGAAGGTCAGGGTTCTAGAAAACCATAACTCTGCCACATTCAACCTGCTAATGATTGGATAATCGGTAGATCAGTAAGCGGTAGCCCCACAATTTTTTTCCTTGAAAGTTTACATCCATGGAATCTAATGTAGTATTTTTATTTCCCAAGTTGTCAACAAAATTCTAATCCCATATTAAGCTCACTAAATTGCTACTTAATAAGTTGATACCATCTCAACTGACGACTCTCTTATTCTTATAGGAGTGGTCAGAATCCTGAGCATATACATTAAGAGAAACCAGCACTGTACCGTCACAGCATCAAGATATGACTTTTATAAAGAAAAAAGAATCTTCTACAAGTGTTGAAACCCAACTCAATAAAGTGGTTTAAAGCTAACAAAGAAGTTGAAATGAATAATGAATGATACACATACATGATACTAACAACATTTTCAAAACAAGACATGTTTGAATTTAGCGAGTATGAACAAAAAAACATTATCCCTTAAATCAAACCATGTTAGTTGCTTTGTCCTAGTGGTCAGGGAAACAAAAAAGCAAGAAGTTTATTCCTACTAGAAAAAGAAAAAATCAATGTACAACCATAAAAAGGCATACAACCCATGCTGTTACATATGAAAATTTTGAATCTACTCACCAAAACAGTGCACTAAAAACCAACATGTATCACAACAAAAAAATATTAGAAAAAACTTGTAAACAATTAGAGGCCACTGCCATAATACCATAATAAACTTTAAGGTAATCAGCATTGAAGCCTTGTGGAACTTTGCTAGTTCTTTGAAGCTCCGAATCACATCCATCAATTTGCATGTCATCACCTCCGTCCAATTTCTCCTCCATAGTAATGATCTCGCGTCTGCATAATGGTCATAGAAATCAAAGTGAAAGCACAGTCAATACCTTGATTTTTACAAATAAAATAGTCTATGAATTCCAAAACAATCCTCTCACATTTTCCACGAGAAAAACATATACACAAAGAATGGTAAATCGTTGCGTGTGAATCGGATCACAGAAACCCTAGACAACGAAACAAATGACAACAAGGAGATAACTTCAAACAACAACAAACATCAAACAAAACCCCAGGATCGGAATGAGAGTGAAGTTGGGAGCGGTGTACCTGAATCAAATGGGAATCAGAAACGAGATCAAAGAATAGATGGGATGAGGCACAGTTCAATAAAATGGTGGTGTTGTGTGCAATGGCGGGAAATTAAAGGCTTTTGGCGAGTGATTTGTTTCGGATCTCGAGGTTTGATTTGATCGTGGATCATGAATCATACAAGTTATCGGATACGAAGGTTGGATTTGGGATCTGAATGACCATATGATATTGATATCGGATTCGATCTAAAAATAGCTATCGGATTCGGGCCATAGTATTCTCAGTAATAGATCCGGCTATTAATAATGCAAATTATATAAAATTGTTTATAGTTCAAAGAAAAGACAACAGAGTTCACATATAAGATGATCTCGATACATAATAAAACATAAAAACATTTTAAGGGAAAAAATATATTTTAAGTTACAAACCCCAATTCAATGACTAAAATACTATGTCGCTTGAGAACAAGATCGAAAAGAATAAATTCAAAAGATCAAAACATTGAGGAGAAGAGAAAGAAGCGGATTCAAAACTCACTTCTTTCAAATAGCGTGATCTCTCTTTCTCTCTTAGATGGGAACCGAGCTCAAGATCTTGTCTAGCCTCTCTAGCTCTCAAATGAGATGGGAGCTTGCCGAGCCTAGCTCGGGATCTTGGTTTTTTTCATGTTTTTACATTTTACTCCTTAAAAAAATTGATATTATTTGTTAAATAATTGAATATTTTTTTACTATTTTTTTTATTTAAGTCTGCATTGTGGTGTTGACTAGACAACCTCACAATCATTTTTAACCATTAAAATGAACGTAAGATTATAAAAAAATATATATTTTTTGACAAATGACTCAAATTACTCACAAATAAAAATAAATAATAAATTTTAGTTATTAACTAATACAAAATCAATAAAAGAAAGAAAAAAAAAAATCTAGTGAGAACCTAGGAGTGGAGAGGATTATTTGTTTTCTTGCATTTTTATTGGTTTGGTGTCTAGAGAAGAATTTTCCGTTCAAAGTTGTCTTTCATTTTATTAAAAGTAAGTGTTTAACTTGTAAAGTAAGTGCTTTTATCCTGAAGGAAAAAATTCAATCCAAACATGTCCTTGGCATGCAAAATTTAGTCACACAGAATGAGAACATAAGATAAGGTATCAATTTAATCACACATGTCAAAGAAAAAAGCATTCCCACCTAGGGGTGTAAACAGCTACGGTTCCAATAATATCCATACCTAAATTCATTTCACCAAATATATACATACAATCTCTATTCATATCGAAGTCTCGTTTGGGCTAGGTTCAGATTTTAGGTATACTATCAGGTTTGACAATAAATAATTTCTAAACCAAATAATATACAAAGACTTATTTATACCTATGAAAATCAAAAATTGAATTTGAAGCTTTAGAGAGAAAAGGGCACGTTCCTTTGACAACCATGTGATAGTGAATTTATTTTATGTAGCACTCCAATTCAAGTAGCTCATTAGTTTATATAGATTTTCATTAAAATGCTTGCTTCAAGCATTTAAATTGATTCTATCAAAATCAATTTTAATAACAACTCCAATTGAACTGAGCTATGTGTGCGTCCACGGAATGATATAAGATATGGTTAGTATGGATGATGGGTAGCAGGTCGGGTTTCGAGTTATAGGTTATGGATACAAAATATATGCCAACAGTCATATGAAGTAATAGGACATCAATTATATATCCACATCCTATTGACCTGGTAGCAGTTTGCACTTACATCTAATTCCATCAAGACCATAACTTATTAGAAGCCAACTAAGTCCTGGACTAACCAAAATGAAACCAAGTATTTAGGAAGCAAGATATGACATTACAACGCAACATGCTAGAATGAGGGACATAAGAAGTGACTCAGGCCATGTTAGATCATTTCATGCTCATTAGACAAAGATCATTGAAACATATGGCCTAGCATGTTAATAAGGTATACTAGTAAGTAGTAACTAATGTAACATCTGCGGGTAAATTTTTTGGGTGGGTACCGTATTATGCCCATGTTTCAAAACGAAGCAATCAATTTCAATTGTATCAAAACGGTACTAAACTTTTAATTTCATTTCACCGGCTAATTATGGTACATTGGGGATTCCGACTAAAACATCCCACGTACACGGAGCTCCACGTCGACGATGATGCCACCCTCAGCAACTTAATCCATGTGTCTTTTTTCTTTCCCCTTCACCCCTTTCTTGCCCTGCCCTGCCTAGCAGCTCTCTCTAGCCATCCTAACCCCGACCCGATCGTGCTACATGCAGTAGTCTCAACCTCCATGCCTGGGAAGCCGGTCAAGACATCCACGCCGGGGAGAGGTGAAGCTCCTCCACTGGCCCGAGACCGAAAGTGATTCCTCCTCCGGGACCAAGACACATTCACTTAGGGCAATTTGGGAGAAACTTGGTGTGCGTGAATCATGGAAGTTGATTAGGCAATGGGGCCGTAATCGGACCTAAGGCAGAGCCATGTTACTGCAGTAAGGTGTTTCATTTATTGTACTAAAAGAGGCCAAGACTATTGTGCAATTAGGGGTTGCTTTGAGAACAACTAGGCCAAGTTTTAGCGATAAACTTCTTTTTTTTCATACATTCATTGTAAAACCCGCCCCAAAATAAATAAAGATTTAGTTTTCCAAAATTATTATGTTGCAATTTAATACGGTGAGCAGTGAGATTTTGGGAAAAATCAAAGGTCTGAATAATCCAGATTAATTAAGAGTTAATTAATCAAGGTTAATTATGAGTTAATTAATCCAGATTAACTATAGATTAATTAATACGGATTGATTATCGAGGAAAGAAAATAGACAAGTATTCAAATTCCGAGAAAGGTGGATCCGGGTGGGGATCGAGATAACCTCGTGGACGCCACAAAGAGGCCCGTGGCACGGATTTCAATTTAAAGTCGATATTCCCTGACCGCTCGGACGAGAGACGCATCTGCGGATATCAAGTAGCGTGCACCCGCTTTGAGATCATTGACCCAAGATTTGTGGATCTGGGTCGAGCATGAGGACGAGAGAATTATCACAGTGAACCCCGACAACAAATAGTTTACTTACTCATGATTGAACAGTAACCATGTGAATAAATAGTTGGCATATGATTTAAAGGAGAAGAAAAGAAAATAAATAAATAGAACAAATAATGAAATAAATGTCATGTTATTACATAACATAGAGGAGAGAGAGAGAATGACATTTCATCCCCTTCTCTCTCTCTCTCTTTCTCTTTTTTCTCTCATCTAAGCCCTACCTCGAGTCCCGATCCCATGGTCTCGGTTCCATGGGATCACCCATGGAACCGAGACGTGGAGCATTTAAATGTCAACATCTGTCCAACTTTAATTAATCATTAAAATATGTACAAGGACTTTTAAGACATTTTGCACTCCCAAATATTGAGAAACTCGATCTCCCTCTTCACCTCTTCTCTCTCGCGGCGCCGTCCAGGAGAGTTTGTCCCCACGGTCTGGTTTCCGACACGAAGATGCATCCGGATAGATATTCTAATTGGAAGCAGTGGGGCCAGCCCGAGTTCGTCAGTGCTCCCGGCGGTCCGCCGTCAACTGTCGCCATCTCCCATTTCAACCCCCAATTGAGCCTGCCCGAATTCGTTAGTGCTTCCGGTGGTCCGCCATCAAATGTCGCCATCTCCTATGTCAGCCCCGGTGGTCAAGCGGTGTTCATGGAGAAGGTAGGGGATGACGATTTCGGGAATGATTTGGTGCTGAAAATGAATATGGAGAGAGTTCAGACCTGCACTGTGGAGATCGAAAAAAGGAAAATGCTCGAGAAAAAGGTGCTATATTGTCCATATATTCATAATGATGCATTTTTTTTCATATTAGTAGATAAAATTTATTTTTTTCAAAAAATTGCATGCCATCAGCCATCATGTTATTCCATCTCCTAGTATGTTACAAAGTATACACCTTATTAAATGTAGTTATAGAGACACTATATTACCTTTTTTATTTAATTCATATAATGTTCAACCTAAAAGTAGTATTTTTTGAGTTAAAGAGATAATCTGTTTTTTTATAATATTTACAGATTAATGAGATGCAAAGTTCAGATCTGGAATTATGGGAAGTGGATGAGTATATATATAATGCAAATGAATTTGAGTTAGAGAAAGAAAATCAACATCAACCTTTAGTTGAAGATGAAGCCCAAGAACAAAATGAAGGCCAAGGAGAAGAATCAGAAGATAATGATGAAAATGTTACTGAAGCCATTGTTCATGAAGAAGAAATTTCTCTTAAGCCACATGTTGGTATGGTTTTTGATTCATTGGATGAGGCTTGTGAGTTCTATAATCGTTATGCATACCAAAAGGGGTTTAGTGTGAGAAAAGCAGCAACAAGAAAATCAGAGAAAGATGGTAGTGTTATTGGGCGACGCTTATACTGCTCTAAAGAAGGTTATAGAGAAGAAAAATTTAAGAAGAATGAAGGTAACAAAAAGAAACATCGGGGTGAAACACGTTGTGGTTGCAAAGCTAGACTTTTAGTAAACAAAAGCGAGGATGGATCTTGGGCTGTCTCCATGTTTGTTGAAGAACATAATCATATGTTAGCAACTCCAAGAAAATGTCATCTTTTACCATCACATAGGAAAATTGGTGAAAGTCATGGAGGTATGATTCATAAAATGCGACAGTCAGGCATCAGAACTAATCTTATGATGAATTACCTTTCACAAGAGTCTCAAGGGAGTCAAAATGTTGGGTTCATCGAGCTAGATGCAAGAAATTATATGCGCACTAGAAGAAAAATAGAATTTTCTGTGGGAGATTCACAAAGATTGTTGGATTACTTGAATGAAATGCAAATAAAAAACCCTCACTTTTCTTATGCTATCCAGCTTGACGTTGATGGAAAATTAACAAGTATATTTTGGAGTGATGCAAGGTGTAGAATGGATTATAGCTACTTTGGAGATGTAGTATGCTTTGATCCAACATATGGAACAAATAAATATGGAATGCCGTTTGTTCCAATTGTAGGGGTTAATCACCATCTACAAACTATATTATTTGGGTGTGCATTGATTTTGGATGAAACAGAACATTCTTTTATTTGGGTGCTTGAAAATTGGTTGCAAGCAATGAAGGGATCCCACCCCACAGTAATTCTCACTGATCAAGATTCAGCTATCACTGGTGCAATTGCGCAAGTCTTACCAAGGACCATTCATCGATTTTGCTTGTGGCATATTTTTCAAAATGCTAAAAAGCACTTAGGTGGTCTATTCAAAAGGGGATCCAAATTTGGACAAGATTTATCTTATTGTGTAAGGAGTCCCGAAAACATTGAAGATTTTGAAAAAAAATGGATTGAGTTGCTTGCTAAATATGATTTGAAAGAAAATTGTTGGATGTTGAGAATGTATAGAAAGCGACATCAGTGGGTTCCTGCATATTCGCGTGACTTCTTTTGTGCAGATATGTCTACCACACAACGAAGTGAAAGTATAAACAAATTTTTTAAGGGATTTTTGAATAGGAAAATGTTGTTGTTGGATTTTGTTCAAGGTGTTGATAAGGCACTAATCAGACGTCGAGAGAAAGAAATTGAAGCTGATTTTAAAATGAATAATGTGTGGCCATCTTTAATGCTTCATATGCCTATAGAAGAAGAGGCGAGTAAATTATACACACCGGCTATGTTTGCAAAATTTCAAGAAGAATTACTTGCTAGTCTTCGTTACAAGTGTGAAAAAATTGAAGAGAATGAAGGTATAGCTTCATATAAATGTTGGGTGCCAGAAAGAGAATTCAGACTTGTTAAGCTTTCTTTTGGATCAAGATTTCTTGTGAATTGTACTTGTCGCAAGTTTGAGTTTACAGGTTTATTGTGTTGCCACATATTGAAGGTATTTATTGTAGCTAATGTGGATATGATTCCAAGAGAATACAAGTTAAAACGTTGGACAAGGGATGCAAAATGTGGAGAAGTTCTTGATGAAAAAGGTCAAAAAATTGAAGAAGATTGCCATACTCATTTGACCCTTAGATATAGCACTCTCGCACATGAAGCATCAAAAGTTGCAACCAAGGGTTCTTGCTCTGTAGAAGTTTATAAAGTAGCTTTACACTGGTTGAGAAAGGCAAGAGAAGAGGTTGAAAAGGCTATTAAAATGCAAAACATTGAAGTTCCAAATAGCAACAATGATGAGTGCTTATCTCAACAAACAACTATGTCAACTCAAGTAACAATCGGTGATCCTTTCACTAGCAAAATGTAAAGGAAGTGGTGGAAGAAAGAAAGCATTTTGGGAGAAAAATCAAAAGAAGAGGAAGCCTAAATCTACAATTGGAAATACTTCCAAAAATAGTCTAGCTCAAGCAAGCAAAGGTACTCAATGATCTAAAAATTGTTGATATGTATGCAAAATATTTTTTCAATAATTTTATTTTATTTTTTACAGGCTTAATGGCTGAACCTCCACATTTTGTACAGGATGCCAATCCTAAATTTCCATGAATCAGGTTAGTCTTGGTGTATATCATTAATGTGCACAATATTAATTTTATAATATATTCACTAAAGATTGTCATTTTTTTTTGGAAAATATTTCAGGGCTATCTATCTTCCACAAATCAGGAAAATACTGGAGAATATCATCTTACTTTAATTGGGAACCAAGATGCTTACATTGTAATTGTGGAGACTTTTTCCAAAAAACCATGGATAATTTCAACATTAAGTATTTTTTGATCAGTTTGGTGTTATTTACTTATTAATGACTGCTTTTTAGTTTTAATGCAAGTGTGTTAACAACTAGAATGAGACTTTGGTAGTCATGTAATGCATCAGAAGTTCAATGCAATCACTTTTTGATTATTGCAATCGACATCTTTTGCGCTTTTATTTACGCTTTGTTTTTGTTCATGAAGTGCTATGTGTTTGTGTGTTTTGTGTGTATATATATGTGTGTTTTAGGCTTATTCAGTATATTCGATTTTTAACCTCCATATGAAATTCAGTCAAAGGCTCTGTTTTGAAAATCAGATCTTTGCATTTTGTATTTCTGTCTGTTTCTTTGTGTTGCCTTCATAATTTGTAGGTTTGTAGGTTCAATGTAAGAGTATTAATTTTAGAGTTAGGGTTTACAGTGCAATGTTTATTTTGTTCATAAACTTAATTGATCACTCTCTGCATGGTATTCAGGCATATACTCTCTGATGTATTTATGTGTTTGGAAACTTGAAGCCCAGAATTGAGAATACTGAATCTAGAAACACATTGAATTGTGAGTAGCATGGTTGTAATTTGAGTACATATTGTCCAATAGTTTTACTTGAATCATGAATGAAGACACTTCAATGTTCAAGATTCTGTTATTTTTATTGGGAAATTTCAAATCACTTGGTGTTACCATCTTCTCAAACATCGATTATGGTGAGAGTTTTCCTTGTTTTTTTTTCTTGTTGTTGTTGCTGTTGTTGCTTGTATCTTTTGGTGCTCTAATTCCATATTTTGGTTCTCATGTTCCATTTTTGTAATTTCATCCTTCCTTGTCTCCATGTATTGAGAGATGATCCTTTTAAATTCTTTATTTGGTTGAATGTGAAGTGGATTGGAAAGTAGACAGAATGGATCAACTTCTGATATGGTGTTTGCTAGGTTGTAGAACCATGGTTGGTGGTCTTTGCTACTGAGGACCCTATCGCTGCCGGGCATTTGTTGTCAAAGTTATTATTCCTTTTTATTTTGTATGATTTACCATTTCATCCGGTTTTATCTTTTTAATTAATTATGCAGCTTACTACTTTTGTAGTGAGATGAGAATGGGTTCATCAAGCCTTTCAACATCATCTTGTTTATCTTTTTTATTTTGTATGATTTACCATTTCATTTGTTTTTCATGGCATTGTCATCCATCAGCTTCATCAGGCCTTTCAACATCATCTTAATTTTTTTTCAAAACAAGGCTCAACAAATGAGAAACAGATTAGTTTGGAGATATATACTTGAAAGAGTGGTGATTGATATGTTGTTTATCATTGGAAAAGGATCTAAAATGACATGTAAACAGAAAGCATGAGAAGATGTAGAATGGGAGAGACCTAGCCAACCAAGTCCTCTCAGAATCGCCAAGAATTTGGTTGGAAGTCAAACGCTACGTTACTGTGGACTTACTCGACTCCAAGAATAGGAAAATTAGTAAAAGCAGGTGGACCACAATCGACGCATTCTACATATCCAGTCAGTAACTTAACTTCTTCTCAATTATTTGAATTATAATTCCTGAAATATCATACATTAATCACAAAGACATGGCTGGTAGGTCCATATACATAAACATGTATAGAAGATTCAAAGTCTTCTCACTACTTTTATTTCATTGTCCCATAATGTTTTCCTGAAACTTTGTAGCTAGCTGCAGTAAATTTAAGACACAAATAAATACTTGCAATGTCAAAGTCGTCTTCTTTTCTGTTTTCAATGTGTTCCAACTACTATAACATATTGTGCAGTAAATTCAGGGCAAATAAGGATGAGATATAACCATTAATATACTAATTAATCAAATCAACTCATTTAACTAAAATCATCAAACCAAATCCACTCATTTAACAAAAAGCACAGTCCCTTGAATCCATGTTTTCCAACTCTTATCATTCTGGATTTCCTTCCTACTCTGTGATACCGAATAGCAGAATAAGCTGGGGATTGAAGAGATGGGAGGAGAAGATTGAGGAAGGAGGAATCATAGGAAGAAGACAGAGATTTTTGGGTAATTCTTCATTGCCATTTTATTGGCCTTCATGATAATAAATGTCTTATTGTGTAACAACCAACAACTCTCTGGCGCAATAAGACAAACAGTTTGTCTGCGCTACAACCAAGCACCATAAAAGATGCTCTCCTATCCTTGACCTCTCAAAAATTACAACTTAAGCATAGTAAGTAACATAAAAGGCATTTTAATACTAACAAGTACTCCTCTAATCATCCAACAAAGTCGTAATTTGATGACGGTTTGCCTTTGTTGTGGCGTTGGCTACGGCGTGTAGTGCCCTGCCTTCCGTCTTGAAACCGGAATTTCAAGTTGGAAGCCGATGTTTTGACACTCGAATCGATCTCCAAAGCGCGGGTCTGAACTCTCTCCACATTCATTTTCAGCACAAGATTATTCCCTAAATCGTCATCCCCTACCTTCCCCATGAACATTGCCCGGCCGCCGGGGTTGAAATGAGAGATGGCGACATTGACGGCGGATCGCCGAGAGCACTGACGAACTCAGGCTGGCCCCACTGCTTCCAATTAGAATTTCCATCTCCGGATGCATCTTCGTGTCGGAAACCGCATCATGGGGGACAAACTCTCTCGATCTGGCCATGTAGAGAGAAGAGGTGAAGAGGGAGATCGAGTTTCTCAATATTTGGGAGTGCAAAATGTCTTAAAAGTCCTTGTACATATTTTAATGATTAATTAAAGTTGGACAGATGTTGACATTTAAATGCTCCACGTCTCGGTTCCATGGGTGATCCCATGGAACCGAGACCATGGGATCGGGACTCTAGATCTAAACAAGAAGAAAGGGGAAGTGAGCTCCTTTCCATCGACGGAGCTGCCCACGCCCGGCCGACACCGCTACCGAATCGGCCAAGCAGACCGGGCGCCTCACGCCACGCCAAAATTTCATCGCTACGGCGATCCGTGCGCGGTACTCGCCGAAGGCTTCCACGCTGCTCCATCCGCCTCTGCGCGCGACTACTCGGCCGCGCAAATGAACCGCCGCATGATTTTCCGCATGGAGCCCCTAGGCCGCCGCCTTCTCCCATCCACGGCCGACCTGCCGCTTATTGGCCGGATCCGCCGCCGCCAAAGACTCAAGGCCCCCGCCACCGAGAGCACACCTCCGGAGCTCCGATCTCCACCCTGCAGCTCCACCACGCTGCGCCAGCTCCACCTTCATCCATCTCCGACGAAGTTCTCCCCGCAGATCCGCCCCTCCTGACCCTGGCGAGCCCCGACTCCGACGAGCTCGAGTGGCCAGCCTTCCTCCTTTCATCGGCAACCTCTTTCCATCACGATAGTGAGGGCCTCTAACCTTGAATGATTAAGAGAAATTGGGGCTGTTAAGAGACCTTAATTAAGAGACTAATGACAAATATTGGTATGCATGAATGGAGATTGATCGGCTGCAGATTTGAGGGTTGAACTTGATTAATTGAATGCTCATGTATTGATTTAGGAAAAATCCATATGTAATGGATATTCTAATGTGTGTGATTGTATAATTTCGGGCCCCTATAAATAGAGGAGGTGCTGTCGAATTTTTCATGAAAATCTCTAAGTATAAGTACTCCATTAGCGTGCATGTTAACATGTCTAGTTATGATTAGTTCCATGATTAATATACTTAATGATTTTATGCTCTAAATCGATTTATCTTAGCTAACTAAGCATGCTTAGGAACATCCTGAAGACCTTAAAGACATGAAATGCTTGATAAGTAAGAAAGCATGATTTAGTTAGGGATTCATGTGTAATCGTATTCCGTATTTAGATAGGAGATTGCTTAAGTGTAGAGACACTGAGAGTTTCCATCTATTTACTAGATCCTGATTCAGACGCGTGAGGCGCGACGAGAATCAGTGATTTGCTTCTAGTCAGGTAGGCTATCGCACGGGAGGTTTGTGAGTATTCCTCCCTCCTACCCTGCTTTTGATTTCGTACTCTTATTTCCTTGAGTTGTTTCCAATACATATTCGAGATGGGTTTCCTCATATGTATTGGCTTTATATCTCGAGGAGATTATTGCTTTCATGTTTTCTTATACGTATTTAAGTAGAGTTTATTCCTTAGATACGTATTGGCTTCCAATCTCGATGAGGTTACTGATCTTTATATATTCAAGATGTTGCTGCCTTGGATATATATGTATACCTGTTGTTAGGTATTTGTACTAGAATCTCTTACTTTCAGGTATGATACATCTGGACGGATGCCTTGGCAGAGGCTTATAATATCAGCCATGAGCACTTGGTGCTCCATCGACGGATGCCCCGCTAGAGGGCGTATAATATCTGCCACCGCCTACCGTGAGAGCCGATATTTTCTGACCTTGTGCACATGTTTGCTATAGCATTATTCGGCTTAGGCCGAAGACGATACCGACGGTGTCGTTGATGTCGTGAACATCTTAGTATCATATATGCCGTAGATTTAGTACATGCATGGATTTATCCACATTTCGATTACTTGTTACTTGCTTGTGGTGTTGTTACTCTTACATATTGTTACTTGTTATGTTACATATTTGTTTATGGCTTCCGCCTCTTTCATTGTTTATGCGACCCTCTTTGGGCCTATTCTTTAGGCTCATGCACTTGACTTGTGTGTTCTCGTGGTTCAGACGAGGAGGAGTAGGGTCGAGCTTAGGCGGGGATATACCGAGTGGTTGACTCGGCTATTTGTATTTGTCTCGAGGTCTGCGTACCTCTTTTTATCTTGTGTGAGACTTGTATTATCTATTCCTTGTTGTATGGATTTCTAGGGGTGACTGGACCAGATCTTGGTCTTGGGTTGTGTAAACCTGGTATTGTACTTGTACGGAGTTGTATAAACTCCCTTCTTCTTTTATCTTATGATTCCGCTGTTATCATTACCTCTGTATACTTATGGTATAAGAGTTTCTAAGGCCTTGCGCCTGAATGGGGACTAGTCCCTGTTTGGGTGCGGCCTGTTGTCTACGTGCCTGGGCCGTGGTTCGGGGCGTGACATTCATACCTTGATTTTCATCCAAGAACTTCCTCCATGCTCATAGCTACATTTTGGCTCAACATCCTCCTTCTAGTAGCAGCCCATCAAGAAAAAAAAATTGTATTTGGACTCAACCCATGATTTCATTTTAGTTCTTCTGATTTTAGATATTCTGATTTTAGATCTTCTGAATTTTAGACAATTTTGAGTTTTTGATTGTAGATTTCATTTTGCCATATCTATTTTAGACAATTACAGGAAAGGAAACATTTGGTAAAAGTAAAGAAAAAAAAAATAAAAATCTGCAGATGATTTGCATTTACATCAATTAGCAGGACATTGGTTTGAAGAGAAGATATCATCATTTGTAGAGAAATAAGGTATTGCTTCCTTCTTATGTAGATGTAATAAGTATAGCCCTTTGGAAAATTTACCAAGTGCCAGAAGCCTCCTTATTGAAGGGGCCTATAAAATGCAGAATTCATTAGTGAAGATAATTCTGCATCTTAATTGTTTAGTCAATTTGCCAATGGATAAAAGATTATAATGGAATGTAGGAACAAGGACACCTGAAACTAGAAGATTTCCAGCTAATTTGATTGATCATGTATGTGTGACAGATATTTCAAAACCAGTTGGCAAGGTGATTTGGTAGGGTTTTGGCAAAGATGTGAGTGTTTCAAAGAGTTTTGGGGCATCACACATATGATCACTTGCACCTCTATCGATTATCCATTTATTTAAAACTGAAATTTGATTGCATTTACTACTACTAGCATATGATCCTTTAGAATTTAAAAGATCAGTTAGAGTAAGGTGACTTGGATGCCAAGCAAGTCATTGTTTGGGTGCCAAGTAAGTGCCAGTTCACCTCCAACGAGGACTGGGACTTCTAGTGACTTGGAGAATGCCATTTACTAGTATGAACTAATTAAATAATATTTATTTAGTTGAGATACACTATCATTTTTTATTTTATTTTATGAAGACACGCTTATATTTGAAATTAATTACTTTTTAGGGTATTTTGTATTTCACATTTTCTTTTGCCTTTTAGATATTCTCAAATTGTTATATGAAACCATATACTTGTAAATCTTTTTAATACTTAAATAATTTTAAATTCTTATAAATAAATTGATTTAAACTACTGATGTTTCCAAAATTATAGAATTATATCCTATCTGATCTAATAATATCCTTCTCTAATGAGGTTACCTTTTCAATTTCTTTGGGTTTTCAAGGTCTCCCACTTTATTGATTATTATCAAAGAACTTAATAGAAAAGAAAGCATTACACAAGATTTTTACAAGTATCATACAAGTGGAAAACATTAATCACTACTAAAGTCTCTAATCAAGGATAATTTAATACAAATACATTTTGCGAGACTAATGAGTTGTGCTTAGTTTTGGAACATCATACAATCCTAAGAACATTTAGAAACTTCGATGATTGTAGATTGAAATGTTGTTTGGCATGCTGCAACTGACCAGTGCCGCTCCTTCACCAACCTGCTTTCACTAAAAACTAGTCTACAACTCTGCACAAGATTCATCATCCTTGTATTGATCCTTGTAAGAAGCAAATGTTTTGATGATCGACTCGAAAACCTCAATTCCTTTCAAGTATTCATCTCGTTTCAAGAACTGCGAGAAAAAATTACAGACCTCAGAGATACCTAATTCTTCTTCTGTTGAACATACACACTGAATAAATACATAGAGAAGACAAACAAAACAAGGGAGTACATACCTCATTGTGGTCATGGAGCAAAACGGGAGTATTTGCCATTGGCGAGAATCCAAATGCTGGTAGCCCCAGTTCTCGGAAATAGCGAGCATCAGTTGAGGCTGGGAAAATCTCAGGCTTACTGAGTTTTCCATTAGCTTTCTTCACAGCTTCCTCTAAAAGTGTCCACCATGGATTTGAACTATCTGCTGCAGTGACAATCGGCTTTCCATACATGTCACGGGCAGGAGTCTTCTGCTTGAACTGGCCAAGCTGAGGATATTAGAATTACAGTACAGAGTTTTTATCAAAGAAGTTGGCATAAAACAGGATCGGTTTTTGAGCCACTAATGTGTTTATGGTTTCACACTTTTGCTTCATGAGAGAAAAAGAAGTAGAAAATTACTTTGAATGTGCCTGTTTTTAGGCCAACTGCTTTCTTGTGCATAGCTTTTTCTTTTAGAAGAGCTTGAAACACATTGTAGATTTTAAGGTTAGGCCCCCAAGTATTTAATTCATAACCATCATTCACCAGAGTATGCAATGATGCACAATAGCAAAAGAAAGGTCAGGTATATAAGAAACTAACTTAATTGAATTTTGGGACACAATTGTACAACTAATAACTAGCACTATCCAGCTGTTCACAAACAAAACTTAATGATCCCTTACCTAAAAAGGCTTAAATAGGAATTCTGTATGCAAATAAAAGACGCAAGCACCATATCATACATTTTATGAGACTAAAAGAAAGAACGTGCTCAAACTTTCTTTGATCTATGCGTGCTTATACTATCAAGCACACTACTAATTTCTCTGATGAAAATTTAACCGAACTTAAAAATAGAGGCAAACAAACAAAGTGCATATAACAATGAGATTACAACTGGTATAATTTGATAATCTTGTAAATTCAAGCATGCATATCATAAAGTATAAAGAAGTATGTACTTGGAAGAGGGAACTTGATCAATAAATGCTAGCTCATACCATAAATGTCATATTACGTGAAGAAGGTGCCCATTCTTCAGCAATACGTTTCTCCAAAGCTTCAATATCAGCATTGGGGGGGACTCGAATATCCAACCCTACCTCGCCTCGATGGTTGCAGATTCATAACAAAGCCTGAAGAAGAAAACTTTGAAGCAAATACATGAGGAGAAACTGAAGTTACAAATTTACATACCACCCATGGAAACAGAAGTTCAAAACAACAGTTGATATTAAGTTTTCTAGACTAGTTCAAAACTGGTTCACTCCGAACAAACAATTAGAAGTAAAGCAAAAGGACTCAAACTATTTGCAATATGTTGATGAATCCAACTAAAATACTAATTAAAAATTGTCAAGAAAACTTACCGTGGGTGATGGGGTGCCACCTTGAGGAACACCAAATTGACAGACACCACCTCCTCAAATTTTCCCTGTGACTTCACCATATCAAACTGCATACGCCTCTAAACCTTCTTATGGCCTCCACACTCTTCATCAAATTCTCCATTGCACTACCATCATATAACTTGGCCCCATGCCCAGGTGCCCCTTGAGACTTAATCACAAGCCACCACGGACTCCTCTCTGCATAGAACACCCTGCATTATTCTAAACTTTTAACATACCATGTAAATCACCAACCTTTAACTCACCATAACACAATCACCATAAAAATAGTGGATTAATTGGGTAAATGAGTGTGGTGAAAAAAATGAGATTGCCCATGTGTTCTCTTTGGTTCAAAGACTTGTGGCATTCAAACCGAATTTAGTTAAAAGGTATCAACATTGAAACATTGAATGTACATATGTACAAATAAATTCTACGCTTTTGGAAAGCGAGAAAAGAGTCGAGATTACTGCATTCTTTGCACGGAGAAGCGAGCCCTCGCCGTCGACGGCGATGCCGACGCCAGCATCTCGCGGAACTTCTCCGGCCGCAGCCGGGCCGCTCCGCCTTCTCCGCCGATCTCTCCTCATGGGCGGCGCTGGCAGACGGCTGCGATCGTGGGTGAATCCCAGGAGAGGCGATCAGCGGCCTCGAGGTGCCGCATGGAGACGCGCACTTCATGTCCCCGGCGAACCGCGCTTAAGATCTTTCCATCGCCCGCGATGGCGGCGAAAAATGGATGGTGGGACCACTTGGAGGGCTCGGCGGGGGCGGCGTCGGTGTGAGAATAGAGAAGGACCGCTGAGGGGAGGGATGGGTGCTGCACGCCGGTGAGCAGGAGAAGGGGGCTTTCCGGGACGAACTCGATGGTCTCGAGGCCGGATCTCAGAAGCGATATGGAAGGCGAGGATTGAAGGCCGGAGGCGGCCGCATGGTAGTCGAGGGGATGGGTGGCTGATGTTGATTTGGAGGTATTCTTTGGAACCTAGAGATTTCACGGCTTTGATCAAGCGTCCTCACGCAAGTAGCCGACGCAATGAAAGCGGCACCGAGGAAGAAGAGGGCTTTGATTCTCTTCATTGCTGTCTCCGGTGGAAGTGATGGAACTCTCTGTTCTGGAAGAAGATAAACGCTTGAGACTTCCTTACGTAGAACCGGACTTGAATAAACCCTTAAAAAGGATTTGTATATAGAAAGAAAATATCTACTTTAAATGGGATTGGATTGTTTGAATTTAAGTTAATGTAAAAGAATAGAGATACGCTAATAATGATGCGAGAAGGTTAACAAAAAAAATAAAAAATAAAAATAGGAAATTAGGTATCATCAAGACTCAAAGAAACACGTGAAGGGTGCGAATCGAGAGCATGTACCATATGGTCTACATCTTTGACCATCAAATTTTGAACTACATCTTCTAAATGTGAAGTCTGAGAGATTCTAGCTAATAACTCTCAATACTTTAAATTCCTTCATAAATACTGGGAGAAGTTTCCAAAGATACTTCAAATTCCAAATATGAATCATATAGTCATGGGTATGAAGAGTTGTGTAGTGATCTATTTCATGTTTCCCCGTCTTAGGCAGATTGGATAAACAAATAACTTGCAAATAGACAATTTCTTGGACTTAACACATGCATTAAAAATATTAGAAAATAACACATGAATGATTATGATTAACATCAAACACAAGTTATGCTTCTAAATATGGTTATTTAAAGGGAAATAAAGGGGAAAAATTAAGGATATGAAGGAATTATTATTGTGGTTGGTTGAATGAAGAGAACGACAAGATGTTACAAAAGAAAATTTTGTTTAATTTATATTCCTTTCTTTCCCTCCATGCTAATAGTACAACATTAATGGTGTACACTATGTCTCAAAGACAATAAAAGTATGTATTCAACGAAACTTATACAAAGCCTCAAGCAATGAGATCCAAGTATATATTGATGTTAGTATTAAATATATCCTTCAAGATGTTAGTATGAAATATATCCTACAAGTTGCTAATTTATATTAGTCTCATGCAAACCAAGGACAAGTAGGCTTCTAAAAATATAGAGAAAATAAAGAACAACAAAAAAATTCGTAAACACACACTAGATGGGTTAAGCTCCCCCACCAGTTGCTAGAGTCACATAAGCATGAAGATAAATTCAAACTTCTCCACTTTTCATTAATGCAATAGAAGAATAATACAAAATATAAAATAAATGTTCCTTTATTATTCTAGACTCCTATGAACATGAAATGAAATGATAAAAGGAATGATCATCTTTTCCAATTTTAGACTCCTATGACTATGAAATCACACAAAAATAATGATTTTTCCCATATTCTAGACTCCTATAAATAAATAGTAATGAGAACTCAATACCAGATTTCATCATGTCAAATGATATCAAATTTGAATTTCAAAATGATTTAACTTATGATGCATCATAATCCACTCATGACATTAGACCACAATTGTGCATATTAACATCATCCACTCATAAAAGAGTGATTGATCAGATTTTTTTATTTTTGCTATGAGAAAATGTGATAGTATATTGGAACTGGAAACAAAACAAACATAAAGGAGAAACTATGGTTGAGTCTTCTTATTCTGCTTAATCAACCAGGATTTCTCAACTATCAAAACATTTACTAAAAAGCCCTGGTTTGATCAAAGAACCTTGCCAAAGGCCAATGATAATAATGAAGTCTCTCAAGGAAATAGTGTGCAAAAACAAGCATAATCACTCCCTAATATAATGGTCAAAAACACAAAACTTATACAGATTTCCATTTTGGGAATTCAATGGGTGTCTTTATACACAATCATTGCAATGAAAAATCTAAGAAACAAGAAAGCTAATCACACAATTGGTATCCTTGTGTGTTACATCACAAAGCATAAACCCTTGAGTCATGTAATGTTAATTAACGAGGAGAAATGGACTTGACTAAACCCTAAAATAGAATTTGTAGATAGAAAGCAAATGTAAACTTTATACAGGATTTGACTGTTCAGATTTAAGTTATATAAAAGAACAAAGACAATTTAATTTTAATATGATGAAGGAAGGCTAGCCAAAGAAAAGATAGCAAATTACAATTTGTTAGCAACTAGATAATTTTTTAAGAGACTATCAAAGGTTTATTGCTTATATCGTGATTGATACGAGGACTAAAAATACATGCCATTAAAGCCAGTTATCCCTAACAAAACAGAGTGATAAGAATTCAACACTTGCAATACAGAAAAAAGCTTTAGCCCAGAAGTCACAACTGCAATAAGGATGAAGTCCTATAAAGAAATCATCTTGATCGATACTATTGAATCAAAAACATGATGGCCAGGTCCAACAATGAATAAATACCACAAATTCACAGATCTTCACAGACCATAACTAAAGATTTAAGATGAGTTCCAATGAAAATATTCTAAAACAAATCAAAAAGTGGGGAAAAAAGTAATAAACATGAAATGAAAAACCTGCTAAGAGCACCTATGCCACGGATCTAAGCAATCAATTTAAATATTTATTTTTGAAATTTACAAGTAATGGCCAAAACCAAGGAGGCAAGAACAAAACCTGGATTTCGAGCTAGCGCACCTTCATCCCGTGACCAAGAAGCCTATCTGTCAACACAGCGACCTCCGATTACAGCAAAAGAGACGCTGTGGAGACAATGAAGCCGGGATCAAGGTGGAAATGGGACGGGCGCAGGGGGTTGGTATTGGAGCGTGGAAAGGGTGAGAAGGGTTTGGGAGAAGGTCACGACAAACGAGTATGATTTCAGTGGAGGGTCATATCTGCAAACGGAGAGGAGTGGAAGCTGGGCTGGGCCGGGCCTTGTACTCCAACAATTTTATTTATTTATTTATTTTTTATTTGACATGAGCCGACACATACATATCTTTCTAGAACATGATCATTTATCTATAATACTAAGCAAAAGAAACGGTTATGAAGTTTTTTTTTAATTTTAAAAAAATAAAAAAAAAAATTGAGGTAATCCAATTTTCTCTGATTTTTGGTTTTTTTAAAATTTAAAAATCTAATACATCGCATTGTTTTATCGAGTCGTTATTTTACCTGATTTCACGCCCTCCACGTCTCACATCATCATCATTTCAAAACATTAGACTATGCAAACAACAAACTTCTCGCTTCATTTGGGAAAGAAGGAGAATTGGTAAGAAAAAAAAGTATTTTTATGTTTTGATCTTGAATTTTTTTTCTTCTCTCTTTGGCAAGGAAGTCGAATTGGTAAGGGTGATTTTTTTTTAGGTATTAATATATTATTTGTGAATTTTTTTTTATGATACAGATTCAATGTATTACATTGACTTTTTCGATGCGATCTCCTACGTCATTACTCCTTCATTTTGGGAAGGAATCAAACTTGGTAAGGAGAAAGGTTTTTTTTTTAATATGTTTTGATTTTGATTTTTTTTCTTCTATCTCTTTTTTGGGAATGATGGCGAATTGGTAAGGAGAAATGAGTGATTTTTTGGATATTAATATGTTATGTGTGTGTGTGTTTTTTTTATGATTCAAACTATTGTGCTACATTCCGAGGACTTTCAAGTAAACTGGTAATCATGTTTTTTTTAGTTTAATTTTGTCTAATTCACAACGTATTTTTTTTTATTTTCTTAGTATATTATTTGTGATTTTTTTTATGTTTGAGATTCCTGTGCTAATTTTTTTTATATAATTTAATTTAATCCATAACATTTTTTTCTTTGATTTATGTTTTATGTCTTATTTCTAATTGTTTTTTTTTCCACAATACATGTTGTTTGAGTGATTTTTTCCTTTTTAAATATTCTCTTTGGTGGTTTTAATAAGAGATAAAGATTCAAAATTTTATAAATAGTAGCACTTCTTGTGCTAAAATGATTTAATTTAAACTTTAATTAATAACATTTCACATGGTGTTATTAAAAGATAAGATTCAATATTTTTTAAATAGCAACACTTCTTAAACTAAAATGATTTAATTTAAACTTATCACATGGTTCTATTAAGAGATAAGCTTCAATAAAAATGAAAGAGAAAATTAGATTGGGGAAATCGAAATTTCTTAGATTTTTGGTTTTTTTGAAATTTAAAAATCTAAAACATCGCATTGTTTTGTTATAAATAACCATGTGTTATCACTCCCTCCACGCGTTTATATCATTTCAAAACATCTTCTATCTATAATACTAAGCATAAAGAGAAAGTTTTTTTAATTTTAAAAAAATCAATAAAATATGAAAATTAGATTGTGACATTTGAAATTTCTGAGATTTTTAAATTTTTAAAATTAAAAATTTTAATGCAACATCATCTATACAGTCGGGTGGTTATACCATGTATTATCATTCCCTCTACAAGCTTCTTTTCGTTCAATATCCTCTCCCCTCTCGGTGATCCTCTGAAACACTCATACTTTTGAAGCTTTGGCGACCAATATTTCAATTGAAATTCATTCAATTTTAACATGTTTCCTATGATAATATTTTTTTTTTTTTAATTTTTTATGGATGTTTCATAAGATGGAAATATGAAGAATATATATTATTCTCATCACCAATTCATTATTATGACGGAGAATTCTTTTTAACTAGATGAAGACATGCGGAAGGAAGGAGAAGAAAAAGTAAGAACCGGGCAAATCATCACCATTTAATTTTATTTTAAAATTATTCTATATACATTTTTATAATATTCAAATTATTAAAGATGTGAAAATAATCCATTGTTCACTATTCTTTTCATTTTTATTTTTATTTTTTTAATTAATCTATTTAAAAAAATCTATTAAAAGATGCAAATAAAAAAATTTAAATTCACATAAAAAAATGTAATTTTCTATTATATTAAACCATCAAAACATATCAATATCCTTTTAAAAACAATACAAATATTCTTTAATTAATATTTTTTCATAACTTAAAAGAAAATATTAGTAAAAAATAATCCAACCCTTCATTCTAAATTTTCCGTTTGAAATTTTTTAATACTTTAAAAATTTAAATAATAAATTTTTTTATCAAAATTAATACTTAAAATCATTAATCATTCTTCCAGAATTTCATTTTAAATATATAATTTTTTTATATATTGATTTTATTAAATATGTGAAAATCTATCTTATGAATTTAAAATTTTAAAAAATTTAAAAATAAGAAAATTAGATTTGCACATTTGATTTTTTTTATTTTAAAATTTTGAAATATCTATCACGTTGTTTCTTATATTGTCGGGTGGTTATGTTCTATCAATGGAATCTTTGTTTGGGTTCCCAAGACCTTTCTTATCGGCACGCGAGATTATTGATTGGCGCTTGAGCTTTTACGTTTAGAATGTTTAGGATGTAAGACTTTAAGGACGACTAGCCATGTTTATGGCAATGCAATTTGGGTTCTCTCTTTTTGGATTTATGCTCTTATTTTTATTTATTTTCTTTCTTTGATGTTGGTGTTAGGAAAAGAATAATTTTGTATGGATGTTTCATGTATTTTTTTAATTAAAATATTTCATGTATTTGTTAGATATATGATTACAGATTACTCACTCAGTATTTTCACCAAAAATAATTTTATTTTATTATTTTAAAAGTAACTCTTTTCCAAAATTTTAATTTAATTATTTTTTTAGTCTAAAATCTTAAGGTATTTACAACTAACACCAATAAAAAGTTCTCAAAAATCTTTAGTCTACTACATTTATCTCTTAAAATCTATAATTTTTTTCCCATAATGTTTTAGACGCTGAAAAACTTTCTAACTTTTGGAAAAAATATTTTAAACAATAAAATTTTTTAATCATAAAATATAACGCTTTAAAAATAAAATATTTAAAAATTAAAATATTTAATCCTTTTAGATTTAAGGGGAAATAAAAAAAATAAATTTCATATTAAACAAAATATAAATCTCTACTATTTTACCCAAATCATATCAATATTATTTTAAAAATAATTTAATAAATATATTTCATAACTTTGACTTATAATTTAAAGTTTAAACCTTTATAAAATATCATGCAATAAAAAAATAACCCGAAAATTTTTATTCTAAATTATATTTTTTTATTTAAAATTTTTAATTCTTCAAAACTTTAAAGAACACATTTTTATTCATAAAAAATAATATTTAAAATCACTAATCTTTTTAAGAAATATGTTAAAAAATCAAATCTTAAAAGTTTGAATTAAACAACCCGAACATTGTGAGGGCCATTTGCTTGTAATCTCCAAATAGAAAACTCATTCGATCAATCTTGACTCTCTCATCACAAGAGTAAGTTCGACTCAGAGGGTGGGGATTCAATACCGGGATTTACCCAAAAAAAATTATCCAGTGCACATGTCGCATGGAACCCAAGGCTATACGACAAAATCATCTAAGTATTTTTTATTCTTTTACTATATTTTTTTATCCATTCATAAAATAATATAATAAATTATTATTTTATTTAAAATAACCTTTGAAACCAAACCCAGTGGCATGTAAACTCAAAGCCCAGCCCAATATTCGTCCTATATATATCTCCAACAATATCTGCCTTTCATTCCACCCTGTTCACCTCTGCGCCGCCCCCTTCTGCTCCTCCCAATCTTTTTCATAAACCCTAACACTAATATAGTATCGCTCGATCTCAATCTCGATGAAGCTGGAGATGTGGTGCTGAGGATTGATAGGGTTCCTTGGTACTTCCCAAGAACCAGCGAGATCAAGTTGGAGAGCCATCTTATCGGGTCCATATGTTCTTCAAATATCACCCATGCCCCGGTTCTCACATCCTCCTCCTATTCCCCTCATTTTTTCTCTTGGATATTTTCTATTATTCATTCTTTTTATACTGCGATTTTGAGGGATTTGTTACCCAGGTGTAGTCAGGTTCCAGTTAATCCAATGGCTGAGAACAGTTACACGCTTGGGAGATCGATGGGTCTCTTTCGTTACACGCTTGGCTCCTGAATCATATTATGCTCTAGCGTGCTCCATTGGGTCCCTATATCTATTTATATTATTCATCTAGTTTAATTTAATTGGGTTGTCAAATTTAAGAATTTTTATTTTTTATATTTTTCATACCTCTTGTCAATATCTTACCTTCCCTCTCTACTAAATTTTATTTAGCCAACTTGAATGATAGATCTTGTGTTTTTCGGTGATTAGATTACTTTTTTCTGTAAAAGTTGGTTTTCAAAACCAGTTTTCTTTTCCCTTTCTTATTGTTATTTGTTACAAATATATATATTTCTAAGTCTTGTATTTCCATGTTTATCAGTGACAGTGAATTTAAAAAGCAATTGTTATAATTTGTTTCTTTTTTTTTATGTCAAACAAATGCGAATTTTTAAGTTCTGGGCTGCGGTTTCAACTTTCAAGTGGAGATTCACTGCATAACCATCCAGCCAAATGGTTTAATATTATTAAATGAAAAAAATTTGAGTTGAAAAAACTGGAAATTGAATAATTTTTATAAAAATATAACAGAATTTATAAATTATGCCAAAATTTTAAAAGAAAACACCATCAGAAAGAATGCATTACGTTACAACACAGTACTAACACTAGAATTACCTAATTTACAAACTATAAATTAAATAGATTTATAAGATATGATTATTTGATTTATAAATTATAAGAATACAAGTTTATGAAATACATCAGACCGGCATCGCTTTATAACTGACTCAATCATATATTTTAAAAATTTCAAACAAAAACATTCATTGCTTTCATAAGTAACAGGCTTAATCAACTTAATATACTTCCACAACTTGTAAAATACATATGTAAAATGAGATGGTCAATCAACTACTAATTGAATGATAAATTATACTGTTTTAAAGAAATCTTATACAATCAATCTTTGTTGCCCCGGAAATTCCTTCTGCAAAAACATCGTTTAATTAGATTTGGGAAACTTCAGATATGGCTGTAGCATGGAGTCAAACAGGAGCATAAAAATTAGTACAAGATAAAATTTAGGTATAGTCCCTCTATTATGGTCGACTCACCCATTTAGTCCCTTTATTACTAATCATGTTTTTTTTGTCCTTATATTTCTTAATTGCAGTTAATCTAGTCCCTTCAGGCAATTGCAGTCTAGATTAATCACGTCTTTTTGTCCTTATATTTCTTAATTACGGTCAAATTAAGAAATACAGGGACAAAAAAGACGTGATTAGTAATAAAGTGACTAAATGGGCGAGTCGACCATAATATAGGGACTATTTGGGGGATTAAACCTAAAATTTATGGTTAAATTTTTTGGTTGGGTACCATATTTTGCCTCTTTTTCAAATTGGATACTAAGCTTTAATTTCATTTCACCGGTTGAGTATATTATCGATTCCGAATGAAAGCTGCCTATGTGGCCACAAAAGCTCCATGCCATATAATGCCATGTCAGCAACTTAAGCCATATGACAAATTAGTTTTTTGTGGTTTGTGGCTGACATTATTTAAAATAAATTATAAATAATTTCAAAAAATTATAAATATTTCAAAAAAATATATTTACAATTTTTATATATTTTATTATTTTTTATTAACTTGCCACATGGATTAGGTTGTTGACGTGACATTGTATGACGTGGAGCTCTGGTGGCCATGTAGGCAGTTTTCAACTTGAATCCTAATGTACCCAGCCGGTAAAATGAAATTAAAGCTTAGTGTCCGTTTTGATACAAATTGAAATTCAGTATCCGATTTGAAATATTTGAAAGTACTGTACACATCCAAAAAATTAACCCTAAAATTTATAGAATAAATCTTTTAGCCTAAAAATGAAAATAATTTGCTAATTAAAACAAATATAATGTAAAATAACTGCTATAATACGAAATTCATTCATAGATAAAAGGGGTAAAACTATTTTTGGTCTCTGGAACAGGGTTCAATATAGTCCATGTGTATTATGTATTACATTACATTTGGTGCGTAATGCGGCCGATGCTATGCTGATGTGGTATTTATTTATTTTTTTTAATTTGACATGTGGTCATATTTTGATGACATGGCAAACCAATTGGATTGTTGACATAGCATGTCATGGTACCATTTTTTTTATTTTTTTTATTTTTATTATTAACTTATTTATGGTATTATTTTTATTATTTTTATTATTTATAATTTCTTTGTTTGTGTCACGTTACAAATAGACCTATCCAGGGGAAGTCGAAGCTACTCAAGCACAAAGCTCATTCAGAAAAATGGGCTGTTTGGACAAAAATTAGGCACTGTTTAAAAATGGGTTGCTCCACAGGTATAATGGTTTTAGGCCCTACTCTACCTACTCCGACTCTAATTATATACAAATAAAATAAATAAATTTATCATTTATAATTATTTATAAAAAAATTAAACAATTTATTTGTATGCGTTAATTTTAAAATGTAAAATGCCAGTATAATTTAAATTTTCTATTAAAACTCACTTATATTTAATTTATTATTAAATAAATTTTATTTTAAAATATAAACACTATTTTTAATAAAAATTAATTTAAAAAATTAAATATGAGCAGATTTGGGCGGGTCTTGGTCATGTGATTAAAAATATGGGTGGACCTTGGAAAAAATATAGGCCCGAATTTTATTTTTTAAAATCTTGGCCCAACTTACCCATGGGCAGTGTAGTTATAAAACAAAAAATAACGTTATAAATAATGTTAAAGAAACAAAGAAAAATAAAATAATAATAATAATAATAAATAAATAATAAAAAATAAAATAATTGTCACATGGCATGCCATGTCAGTAATCTGATTGTCTTGCCACGTCATCAAAATAGGATCACATGTCAAATTAGAAAAACAAATAAATACCATGTATTTCAATCGTATGTCACATCAGCGCCACATCGGCGCCACGGACTAAATGTGACAGAATACATAATATATAAAGACCATATTGATCAAATTTTAAAATTAAGGATGGAAATGAACATTGGACCTATTTCTAGGGACGAAAAATGGCTTTAACCCTAGATAAAATGTGTAACGCCCCGACCCGATCCCGGGACCTCGGGCACGTGTGCAGACCAACCTTAGCCGAGTAGAGACGGGCCCCACCCGGATACAAGGTCTAAGTGTGTAAGCAGATAATGCAAAATAAACAACTTAATTTATTCAAAATAAACAGAGTTCAGCGGAAAATAAATAACAGGGTTCAAGTACCCTACAAATACCAGGCCCTAAGGGGACCTACAAAACATAATATCTCACTCAAAGCGGAAGATAGACAAGGTCCCTGGGACCTCTGCAAATCACCCGGAGCCCACGATGAAACTCACTCCTGCTGTGCTAGTGTCCCTGCAGGATCTCGTAAAACAGCGAAGAAAACAAGTGCATGAGCTTTCGAATGGAAAGCTCAGTAAGTACCCCTGCGGGGTTCAAGAAATATGATATCAACAAAATGAATATCAAAGCAAACTCGGGGCACGCCCCTCAAAACAAGCCCTAGGAGTCTATCACAAAAATAAGCAAGATAATGACTCCTAGCTAAGAGTTTCAACGAAAGCTCCACAAACATCTTCCCGCCAAGCACTCATCACGCAATGAACCGGCCGAGAAAATCCACTATTCCTGGCCGCTACTACCGGGGTCGTATGCCTGGTAGCGCCACCCGCTTCTCATGTCGACACGGGCCACTGATCGAATTCCCAATCGACTAGCAAGGACAACCAGATCACTCTCCCTCTGGCTAGGAGTGCCGGAACGTCAGGGTGTCCCGTCCCCAACGCTCTCGCAAAATCTGGAGCTCACCTGCTCCACTGAATCCGGGACGAAGAACAGTACAAGTAGGGATCCCAACATCCCCAAAACAATCAAACATGCTATATATGGATTTCCAACAAAATTCATGGAAGCATGTATGAAAACAATATGTCACAACAAAGACATAAAAAATAAAATCCCAGAAGGGAGGAACAAGGCATGATCAACATGCAATCAAAAAGCCAAGAAACCAATCAACAAATGACTGGGAGGTACAAGGCAGAAATACTTACCTAAAATCGCAAAGCCTCGTGCTCCACGGGACTTCTCGGCGCATCCAAGTCAAAATCTGATAAATATAAATCTTATCTCAATAAGGTACTTGTCTATGAATATTGCATCTACTATGCATGCTCTAATGGGCCCAAGTCCGACTTGTGGGCCTTCTCTCGCGTTTTCTTGTCATTCCACCTTGATTCAAGCCCTTTGGAATTTATCCGAACTAACCTTGAGCTCATCTTCCTATAACTAGTTGGCTCAATCAACTTATTAATTACTTATTCAAATATTTAATTATCCAACCATAAGATACCTATCTAGTTAGTTAATTACATTAACTAACTAATCCGGTTAACAAGGAAATATCCTATTTAATTCTTTTTTGATTAATCCAAATAAATTCTTTATTCCACTTTGATTAATCAACTATCCAAAACTAATTAGTTAATTGAATATTAACTATTTGCTCGATTCATCATTCACCATTCAATTAACTAATTAATCAATTAATTATCAATTGACTTGATATCCCATAGTTGTTCTTTAAGCTACTAACAAGTTAATTTGTCAAAATTAATCACCCCATAACTTGTTATCTGTTAAGTCATTAGTTATTAAACAATAACTAGTTATTTGATTTAGTTACATGACTTAGTTAACAATAATCTAATATTCAAACCCAATTCATTTGGCCTTCTTTTAATTAATCCCAATTCCAAATGTACCCATCAAAATCATACTCATCTAAGCTGGTTAGCCCAACCCCTTTTGATTTTGATTGGAGTCCATTTGGTTATCTCTTAGTTAATTTCAAATTAACTAATCATTGATTAGCAATTAATTAATCCAAGCCGTAGCGATTAATTAATACCAATTACCAAGCCCCAACTATTCTTTTTAAATTAATTAATCTAACCCTTTATTAGATTAATTAAATTTTTAGACATTTGACTAGCTAGCTAATTATCCATTTAGTTGCTATTATTAAACTAACCATATTGTTAAATAATTATCTCACTTGATAAGTCTAGCTAGCTTACCAAATCATTTAACTATCAAATATCAAACTAATTTTTAATTAGAGAAACTTTCTAATTAGTTCACTAATCAAATTCTTGATAGATTAATTAATTAACTTGATTTTGTTAATTAATTATTTTTTCCAGTTAACAAATCTCCGATTAGTTAACTTGTTAATCATTTAAATTACTAATTAATTAAACCAGTTAACCTTAACAGTTAACAACCAGTTAATAACTAACTAAAGTAATTAGTTATTTACTTAAATAACACTCACCCTACTCTCTCTCTCCCTCTCTCTAATTTTTCTCAGGCCGAGCACCACGTCGGAGACAGGGGTTGCGCCGCCACAAGTGGAGCTCCGGTGTCGCTGGTGGTGGCCCGTCGAGCTCCCGGCGACCCGCCCGGAGGAACCTGTAGCCGAAGCCTCCACGGCGGCGCCCGGTCTTCTCTCTCCCCTCCTCGATTCACGAGGCTCCCATGAGGTCTCCTTCGCGCGTGACCGGCCCCGTTTGGAGATCCCACCGGCGTCTACACTCGCTATGCTACTTGTATGCATGACTGGAACCTTAAGAACAACAGAAAAGAAGGCTTACCGGAGAAGAAGGCTATCGAGAATCCTGGCTTGTCGCCGGAGCTCCTTGAAGACGTTCACCGTGCTCCGGCCAACCCGAGTGCACTGCGAAGCTCGCCTCCCTCTCGTTCCCCGACGCAGCAAGTCTGGAATTCCCCCTCTGTCCCTCGCTTGCTCACAATGGGGTGGTGGTGCTGGCGGAGTTGTGTGTTCCCCGAGCTCCGCCCTCGTCCCCCTTTATAAGGCTCGAGGAGGATCCCTGCGCGATCGCACGAGTTGGCGAAGGGGATCTGATTGAAAATCAATCCCCCTACCTTCCTATTCCGGCCGCCGTCCTTGTTTCCTTTTCTGGCGAGAAGGCACGCGCGGGAAGCTGGAGCTGGGAGAGGAGGCGCCTGCTTCCCATCCGAGATCGGATGGCCAGATCTCGCTCGCCAAGACTGTATGAAGTTTATCCAACATCCTCGCCCATGCCTCGAGATCCGCTTCAGACTAGATGGGCGCCCTTATCCCTACACGTGGCCCCGTCTTTAACGCCATCATGTCTGATTTGAACTAGAGGAGATCGACCGTCTGGGCCGTCCGGATCCACCCTCACGAACATTGCTTCTCTGGTCTTATCGTAAGGACCCCAACTTCCCATATATTTACCTTTGAGTCCTTGGGGTACGTGAGAACGCTATTTCTTTTAAGTCCCTCTCCTTTTCTATTTTACAGTTGGGCCCCTCACCAGAGACACCCACTATTACTTCCTAGTCCTCAACCTTTATAAATTTACTATTAGGTCCTTGGCAGCCAAATAAAACTCCAAAATTATTAATTAATAATTTCCATAATTTAAATTCATTTGAATTTAAATTTTGATTTGATTTCTTTCGACTAAATCCCATCTCTACCAAACTTAGGGCATTCCCTTTAATAGATTTAATCAATTCTCTCCCCCTTTCCTTCTAAGTTACTATCATGTTTATTTATGAGCTTTCCAATTTAATTAAATTTTAATTAAATCTTTCATCAATCAGATTAAATAAAATTATAAAATAATTTTATTTATATTTCCGAATCTCCCCCCGTGTCCATTTACCAAAATGCCCTCGGGTTTAATTAAAGATTCCCAAAATGCCCTTGTTGGCAAAATTTGAAAATTACTATTAAATTTTAGGAAAATATTAAACCCTTTATTTCAAGCTAAAATCATGGATTTTACAATCTCCCCTCACTTACAAAAATTTAGGTCCTCGAAATTTTAAATGAACCTCTAAAACTCATCCCAGAGGGCGAATAGCTCCGGGTAACGCTTCTTCATATCCTCTTCGCGTTCCCACGTGGCTTCCTTGTCGGAGTGATGGTTCCACTTCACTTTCACAAATGGAATGGCTCGGTTTCTCAACTGTCGCTCCTGGCGGTCTAAGATCTCTACCGGCCGTTCCTCATATGACATGTCCTCCTGCACCTCCACTGGTACCTCTGGAATCACTCGGGACGGGTCCCGAATACATTTCTTCAACATAGAAATGTGGAACACATCATGAACCTGGGATAGGTTCGGAGGTAGAGCCAACCTGTAGGCCACAGTTCCTACCTTCTCCAGAATCTCGAAGGGTCCGATATAGCGCGGGGCAAGCTTTCCACGCCTTCCGAATCTCACCACACCCTTCATAGGCGACACCTTCAGGAATACCGCATCGCCAACCTGAAACTCAAGATCGGTACGCCTGTGTTGCAGAGATAGCTCTTACAGCCGGCTTTGGGCCACCTTCGATCTTTCCACGATCATCAGGACTTGCTCCTGCAATGCGGCCGGATGAAGTGCGGACCTTGCTTTTCATCTTCTCGGCCATGAGCTTCCTCTCACCCACATCACCCCAACAGATCGATTAAGACTTCCTCCCATAAAGTGCCTCATATGGAGCCATCCTCACGAATGCTCGCTGTAAGCTGTTGTTATAGGCGAACTCCACCAAACTCAGACGCTCATCCCACGATCCTGTGAAATCCAAGGCACATGCCCTCAGCATGTCCTCCAATACGTGGATGGTCCTCTACGGTACGACCATCCGATGCATGGAGTGGAATCTTGCCGTACTAAATGCCGACGAAGTTCCCAAAGCCTGCATGCAAAGTCTCCCAAAATCCACGAGGCGAACACGGGTGTCTCGATCGAGGTAATCGACACCGGTACCCCATGAAGTCTCACCACCTCATCAATATATATCCGAGCGGTTGTTCCAATGATGCACCCGTCCTCGGAGGTATAAAAGTGAGCCGACTTGGTCAATCACAGCCGAAAATGACCCAGATTGACTCTTTCCCCTCGAGTACGCCAGAGTAGCCCGTGACAAAATCCATGTTGATATGCTCCCCATTTCCACTCCGGAATAGGCAATGGTGTAATGTCATTTGGCCGATGCTCTGCCTTCACAAGTGACATGTGGCGCTCGGCTACAAACTTCGGTGACATCCCGCTTCATGCCCTTCCACCAAAGTGGTCCTTCAAACCTCTCGTACATCTTGGTACCACCGGGATGAATTACATAGCCAGAGTAGTGGGCTTCCTCAAGAATCTCATTCTTATTTCGGGAACTCGGGCACACAAATCCACTGTTATCAAACTGAGAGTTCCATCCTCATGCACTCTACGAACCGTGTCGGCTCTCCACCTTGATCGACTCCCCGATCTCCTCAAGATCTTTATCTTGCCTCTCGAGCATCTTTAATCCTCCCCAACACCGGAAGGTCGTATGCAAGCCGCCAAAGTAACCTCCATCCCTGGCAGAATGATCTCCAACTCCAACCTCCTCATCTCCTCCAACACGGGCCTCTGAGACGTCAATATTGCGGCGATACCGTAGTTGGACTTCCTACTCAAGGCATCTGCCACCACGTTAGCCTTGCCCGGGTGGTAATGAACACTCAGGTCATAGTCCTTGATCAGCTCCAACCAACGCCGTTGTCTCATGTTCAGTTCCTTCTGAGTAAAGATGTATTTGAGGCTCTTGTGATCTGTATATATCTCACAAGGTACTCCATAGAGGAAGTGTCGCGGATCTTCAAAGCAAAGGCGGCCATTTGCCCGGTTCAGGATCATGTAGGGTAGTGGATTCTCCTCATAAGGCTTAAATTGGAGGGAAGCATAGGCTATGACTCTCCCATCCCTGCATCAATACACACCCCAGGCCGGTCTTGCAAGCATCACTATATCACGGTGTACCCACCTTACTCTGTGGTAAAGGCCAAGATTGGTCTTTGACACCAATCTCTTCTTGATTCACGGAAGCTCTTCTCACAAGACTCTGTCCATACAAACTTGGGTGCCTTTCCTTGTCAACTTGGTCATAGGTCTTTGCTAGGCAGAGAATCCCTCAACAAATCTCCGATAGTAGCACGCTAGACCAAGAAACTCCAATTTCCACGGACGGTGGTCGGCCTCTTCCATTCGACGGTTGCTTCTATCTTCTTGGGGTCCACCGAGACTCCGGCTCCACCGATCACGCGTGCCCCAAGAAAGCCACCTTTGTCTAACCGTAACTCACACTTGGAGAACTTGGCATACCTGGCCGATCTTTGTTTGAGTCTCCAACCACGACTCTCAAGTGCTCCATGTGTTCTTGCGATTTGCTTCGAATAGATCGAGAATGTCATCGATGAAGACCACCACGAACCGTCCAAATCTTTGCTGAAAGACCCGGTTCATCATGTCCATGAATACATTTGGGGCATTTGTGAGTCAAAGGCATAACCGAGCTTCGTAGTGTCCATATCTTGTCCGAAAGGCACTCTTTGGGATGTCATTTCCTTGATCCGTACATTGATAACCGGATCTCAAGTCAATCTTCGAAAACACCTGAGCTCCCTGTAACTGGTCCAAAAGATCGTCGATCCTCGGCAGGGGGTACTTGTTCTTCACTGTCACCTTGTTCAGCTCTCTGTAGTCAATGCACAGCCTCATTGACCCGTCTTTCTTCTTTACAAACAACACTGGTGCGCCCCAAGGTGACATGCTGGGCCGTATGAACCCCTTCTCTAGCAACTCCTCTAGTTGCACTTTTTGATTCGCCCTTTCACTACTGGCGCCATCCTGTATGGGGCCCTAGAAACCGGAGCTGTACCCGAAATCAAATCAATAGAGAACTCCAGCTCTCTCGTTCCGGGGGTAGTCCAGGTAATTCCTCAGGGAAAACGTCGGCAAACTCATTCACAGCGAGGCACATACACTGCAGCGGGTCCATCGTCCTTCTTGACCTCCAAGATCGAGGCCAAATATCCGACACAACCCCCATCTAGCAATCTCCGAGCTTGAGAGGCTGAGATCTCACAGACCAACGAAAGCGATCTTCCGGTAACGCCACGGAAAAGTGAACTCCCACGCCGCGGCATCACGAAGTATAGCACTCTCTTCTCCACGACAATCAACCATCGTGGCGTCGCGAAGAGAGCCAATCCATACCTAGGATTACATCGTAATCCCTCAGTCCATCACATGAAGATTGGCGGTAACTCCGCCCCTCTATCATCACGGGACATCGCGGCACCATCTTGTTCACCATCCTCGCGGCTCCAATGGGGTGTCCACGCTCAACACATATGGTAGCTCTCACAGGTAGGTAAGGAATGTCTCCGTCTGCAAACAATGCGAAACAAAAGAATGTGTGGCACCGGGTCAAACAATGTGCATGCATAAAAGAACTAACGGCGATCGTGACACCTGCAGCGGCGTTATTTGAAGTCCGAAACCTCCTCAGTGGTCAAGTGGTAGACTCGTTCATGTGTCGTGGGCCTCTGCTGTGCTACTGGCTGGGTAGAAGTGGAAGGCTGGCCTGCTATCGCCTTCCCCTTCTTATCTCCTCCTGTGGGCTGTGGAACAGATGGTCTTGCATGCGGAGGCTCCATATAGTATTGAGGCCCCAGTGCCTCCCCACGTATTACGACCAAAGCGGCGTTGTGGCTGTGCTTTCTTGTGGTCCGGGCCGTAGCATATAGAAACATCCTCCGGTAAGTCTTGGACACCAGAGGCGCTTGTGGTTGCCCTCACATTCAAAACACTTCAACTTGTGCGGCCCTTTGGTCCAAAGCTGCCCTTGCCTCCGGATGGGGCTCCCGATCCTGTAGGCTTGTTGTAAATTTGGGACACATGGTTTGTCTTCTTGTGTCCGTGCTCTTCCCGGAAGATCTGTCACGGCCTGATTACGTGCTTTGTCTTTCTTGTCTTTCTTTGTTGGTGAGGATCGGTCTGGCGGGATGCATCAATATATTTGTACGGGTCACCGTGTCGGCATAGGTGGTGCACAAGTGGCTGGATACTATCTTCTTCAGTGAAGGCCTCAGTCCCATCTCAAACTTTCTTACTTTGCTTTCTTGATGGCACCATATCGAGGAAGGAATCGGGCGATCCTATGAACTCAATCTCATCTTGTTCCGCGGTCAAAACCACCTTGAACAGTTGTTAAATTCTTGAGCCATCGATGGCGATCTTCCTGCGGAGAAATACTTGGCAAAGAGCGCCTTCTGAACTCCTCCCATATGCGGAGCAGTGCAGATTCCTCAGCGCATCTCGCCCAAGGTACCGGTCTTACTGCACGCGACCTCGCGCCGGATATCGCGGTACCATTTCTAACTCTGTCTTCATCTTCAGCTTGGTACATCTCAAATGTCCTTTCCATTTCTCTAATCCATAACTCGGCTGCCTGTGGGTCTGCTGTCCCATCAAAAGGTTGTGGTGATGGCCTTTTGATCTCAGCAATTAGTCCTGTACGGCGGCCGAGGTGTGGCGGTGGAGGGAGGTGCTGGTATTCTTGTCTCTGCTCTTGGATGTACCCCATCATCTCCCGCATGAGGTCAACCACTACAACTGGGGGTACTTCCTCTCTCACATTTTGGCCCGCAACTTGCGCCCCTGCAGTCCCGGATTGAGCAGGCTGCTCCTGCCCAATCTCCATAGCCTCTGGCGGTGGGGGTACCTCTCCCACCGGGGGCTCAGGCGTCGGTGCGATGCGAGGCCGTCCCGTTCCTCCTCTTCCACTCATCCTGCTTATTGCCAAACAACCTGTAGGGTTAGCTTAAAACACACCAAGCTGGAAAGCAAATAATAATGATCTTTTATTATTCCATAAACTCATAAAAGATAGTCATAGTTCATACAGCTAGATAGTCTGCGAAACTACATTTTATTCATCCTAGTGACAAAGAATCTAAGAAATAACTCAATCCTCTCTATCTGGTGACAGCGGAGTGTAGGTAACCGGTGCCCTATTCGGAGACAATGGATTGTAGGTGACCGGGACCCTATCCGGAGACAGTGGGGTGTAGGTGACCGGGACCCTGTCCGGAGACAGTGGGGTGTAGTCCACCCGTTGTCCCCCCTCCCGTGTCAGGTACACCCTCACATCGGTAGGACCCTGCTTCGGTCCGTGTGGTCAAATCCTCCCCTATATATAGCACCGTAGTGGGGCTGCGAGGCTCTACGATAATCCTGTGGCGTTGCTTTCACCGGCGGTGAACCCTACGCTCCTCTCCTCTGCCAGCCTTTGGGTAATGTCTCTCTGCGGCCTCGATCCTCTACCGTCGTGGGATGAGTACGCTGCGGCCACCCTCAACTCGGCTAGCACACTCGCGGCATCCTCCGGTTGTGGCGGTGGAGTGTTTTCCCTCACGGACTCCACTTCCTCAGACGATGCCGGCACGTCGAAGTATCTAGGTCCACGATATCCTGGTCCCGACATTCTGCTTCCTCTGCATTCAAAGGAAGAATGTCAGTCTAACTCGTCCAAAAATGTCACTACCCAACCCAGCACTCAGTTCAGCTATTTGACTAAGTCACTAGGGCAACTAGGGTGTCAATTATCTGCATAGCTCTGATACCACCTTAATCTCAGAAGCCAGGCCGATCCGGGACCTGCGATCACATGCTAGGACCGTAGTAGCCGAGTAGAGGCGGGCCCACGGGATCTGAGGCCTAAGTGTGTAGCGAGATAATGCAAAATAAACAACTTAATTTATTCAAAATAAGCGAGTTGTGGAAAAATAAATAACTTGAGGTTCAAGTACCCTACAAATACGAGCCCTAAGGGGACCTACAAAACATAATATCTCACTCAAAGCGGAAAGATAGACAAGGTCCCTGACCTCTGCCAAATCACCCGACCCAGCGATCGGCTCAGCTCCTGCGTACTGCTAGTGTCCTCATACCGGGATGCGTAAGCGGGGAAGAAAACAAGTGCATGAGCTTTGAGATGGAAAGCTTCGATGAAAGTACCCTGCGGGGTTCAAAAATATGATATCAACAAAATGAATATCAAAAGCAAACTTCGGGGCCGCCCCTCAAAACAAGCCCTAGGAGTCTATCACAAAAATAAGCAAGATAATGACTCCTAGCTAAGAGTTTCAACGAAAGCTCCACAAACATCTTCCTCGGTCAGTACCATCAGCGAACCTGCTGAGAAAACGACCATCCGTCGCTACTGACCCTCCGAATTAGGTATGTCGATGCGCCGCTTTGTCTCTACATTATGCGACCGCGAGAGTGTCGACCCGACTGACAACAGGACAGCGGATCACTCTCCCTGCGGCTGGGAGTCAGGAGCGTCGAGGTGTCCCGTCCCCGGCGCTCTACAAAATCTGGAGCTCACCTGCTCCACTGAATCCGGGACGAAGAACAGTACAAGTAGGGATCCCAACATCCCCAAAACAATCAAACATGCTATATATGGATTTCAACAAAATTCATGGAAGCATGTATGAAAACAATATGTCATAACAAAGACATAAAAATAAAATTCCTAAAGGGAGGAACAAGGCATGATCAACATGCAATCAAAAAGCCAAGAAACCAATCAACAAATGACTGGGAGGTACAATGCAGAAATACTTACCTAAAATCGCAAAGCCTAAATTGCTCCACGGGACTTCTCGGTATCCAAGTCAAAATCGATAAATATAAATCTTATCTCAATAAGCTACTTGTCTATGAATATTGCATCTACTATGCATGCTCTAATGGGCCCAAGTCCGACTTGTGGGCCTTCTCTCAGCTTTTTTCTTGTCATTCCACCTTGATTCAAGCCCTTTTGGAATTTATCCGAACTAACCTTGAGCTCATCTTCCTATAACTAGTTGGCTCAATCAACTTATTAATTACTTATTCAAATATTTAATTATCCAACCATAAGATACCTATCTAGTTAGTTAATTACATTAACTAACTAATCCGGTTAACAAGGAAATATCCTATTTAATTCTTTTTGATTAATCCAAATAAATTCTTTATTCCACTTTGATTAATCAACTATCCAAAACTAATTAGTTAATTGAATATTAACTATTTGCTCAGTTCATCATTCACCATTCAATTAACTAATTAATCAATTAATTATTAATTGACTTGATATCCCATAGTTGTTCTTTAAGCTACTAACAAGTTAATTTGTCAAAATTAATCACCCCATAACTTGTTATCCTGTTAAGTCATTAGTTATTAAACAATAACTAGTTATTTGATTTAGTTACATGACTTAGTTAACAATAATCTAATATTCAAACCCAATTCATTTGGCCTTCTTTAATTAATCCCAATTCCAAACAGCCCATCAAAATCATACTCATCTAACTGGTTAGCCCAACCCCTTTTGATTTTGATTGAGTCCATTTGGTTATCTCTTAGTTAATTTCAAATTAACTAATCATTCGGTTAGCAATTAATTAATCCAAGCCGTAACGATTAATTAATACCAATTACCAAGCCCCAACTATTCTTTTAAATTAATTAATCTAACCCTTTATTAGATTAATTAAATTTTTAGACATTTGACTAGCTAGCTAATTATCCATTTAGTTGCTATTATTAAACTAACCATATTGTTAAATAATTATCTCACTTGATAAGTCTAGCTAGCTTACCAAATCATTTAACTATCAAATATCAAACTAATTTTAATTAGAGAAACTTTCTAATTAGTTCACTAATCAAATTCTTGATAGATTAATTAATTAACCAGTTTTGTTAATTAATTATTTTTTTCCCAGATTAACAAATCTCCGATTAGTTAACTTGTTAATCATTTAAATTACTAATTAATTAAACCAGTTAACCTTAACAGTTAACAACCAGTTAATAACTAACTAAAGTAATTAGTTATTTACTTAAATAACACTCACCCTACTCTCTCTCTCCCTCTCTCTAATTTTTCTCAGGCCGGTAGCACGTCGGAGCCGAGGGTTGCGCGCCAGCGTCAGTGGAGCTCAGGTGTCCACTGGTGGTGTAGCCGTCGAGCTCCCCGTGACCCGCCTGGAGGAACCTTGCCGAAGCCTCCACGCCGGCGCCGGTCTTCTCTCCCCACGATTCCACGCGGGCTCCCATCAGGGTCTCCTTCACCGGCGACCAGCCCCCCGTTTGGAGATCCCACCGGCGTCTACACTCGCTATGCTACTTGTATGCATGACTGGAACCTTAAGAACAACAGAAAAGAAGGCTTACCGGAGAAGAAGGCTATCGAGAATCCTGGCTTGTCGCCGGAGCTCCTTGAAGACGTTCACCGTGCTCCGGCCAACCCGAGTGCACTGCTGGCTACTTCCCTCCTCGTTCCCCGGCCCAGCGGCAAGTGGGAATTCCCCCTCATCCCTCGCTTGCTCACAATGGGGTGAGTAGTCTTTGGCGAAGTTGTGTGTTCCCGAGCTCGCCCTCGTCCCCTTTATAAGGCTCGAGGAGGATCCTGCGTGATCGCCGAGGTTGGCGAGGGGATGCGATTGAAATCAATCCCCTACCTTCCTATTCCGGCCGTCGTCCATGTTTCCTTTTAGAGCCACGGCCCGGGAAGTGCTGGAGGCTGGGAGAGGGAAAGCGCTACGCCTGGCGATCGCTTCTCATCAGAGATCGGATGGCGGATCTCGCCCGCAGATGTCGCGAGTTTATCAACATCCTAAGCCCTTATCCCTACACGTGGCCCCGTCTTTCGCGCCATCATGTCTCGCGATTTGAACTAGGCGAGATCAACCCGTCTGGGGCCGTCCGACCACCCTCTGAACCTTCTGCTTCTCTGGTCTTATGCGTAAAGGACCCCCAACTTCCCATATTTACCTTTGAGTCGTTGGGCTGTGAGAGAACGCTATTTCTTTTAAGTCCCTCTCCTTTTCTATTTTACAGTTGGGCCCCTCACCAGAGACACCCACTATTACTTCCTAGTCCTTAACCTTTATAAATTTACTATTAGGTCCTTGGCAGCCAAATAAAACTCCAAAATTATTAATTAATAATTTCCATAATTTAAATTCATTTGAATTTAAATTTTGATTTGATTTCTTTCGACTAAATCCTATCTCTACCAAACTTAGGGCATTCCCTTTAATAGATTTAATCAATTCTCTCCCCCTTTCCTTCTAAGTTACTATCATGATTATTTATGAGCTTTCCAATTTAATTAAATTAAGTATTTCCTAATTTAATTAAATCTTTCATCAATCAGATTAAATAAAATTATAAAATAATTTTATTTATATTTCAATCTCCCCGTGTCTATTTACCAAAATGCCTCGGGTTTAATTAAAGATTCCCAAAATGCCCTTGTTGGCAAAATTTGAAAATTACTATTAAATTTAGGAAAAATATTAAACCCTTTATTTCAAGCTAAAATCATGGATTTTACAAAATGCTCACAGAACTAATACAGAAAAAAGTTATAATGCATTAAACTACTAAAACTATTGAGAATGTTTGATCGAAGTTTTTCTTTTTATCTAATCTATACAAAATATGTTAATTCAAATTGAAGTAAAAATAGGTTAAATTAATCTAAAATGCAAATTCATTACCTTTTACACTTTGTTTTTTTGTGTTTTTTGTGTTTTTTTAAGCAAATTTGTAGTACATAGTAATGCATCAATGGTTAGTGGAGCAAAAGAGAGATGATACTTATTCTTATTTAATGCTCTATCATCTATACTAAGGGGTTGTTTGTTATGCAGTAAATGGCTGTGAAGTAAGTTCACTTATCGGTATGTGACACTTTTACAGTCAATTTGGCTGTAAGTGAGAAATACTGCAGAACTAATGAGTTAAAGTTACTATAATAACCACTACTGAAATTTCAGTAAAATTTAAAATTTTTTGTAAATCATTAATTTTATCAGGATTTGTACTTTTTTGTTGGATTAATACTTATATTCGAAAGATGTTTCGACTCCCGATAGTTGATTTGCAATTTTCAAGATAGTACTGGACTTAAATGAAAAAAATCTATGTTATGAGGGTTTGAAATGTAATTTTGGGGACCTTGTTATAATTATTCCTAATGTTAGGGACAAAAATGATATTTTCTTTTTTAATAAGCCCACTCCACTAGGATTTGGGTCCCTTTATCCACGAGACTCCCATAGCATATATAGCTTAGTGTTTTAGTCGCGGTAGGCCATGAATTCACCGGCCTACTCTAACACCCAAAATAAAACAAAAATTAAACCCAAACCAAACACTCCCCATGAGCGGAGGTGATAGTTCTTTGGAATGGCCGCAGTGATTCATTGGTAAGCCTACTACTACTACTACTACTATTATAATAATAATAATAATAATAATAATAATAATAATAATAATAATATTATTATTATTATTATTATTATTATATATATATATATATACTATTTATTTTTATTATTACAACATTGCTTGTATTTCTTTCTCTCTCTCTCTCTAAACTAAGGGTCTATTTGGTTCGAGCCTTTTCGGCATTTTCCCCATTTTCCATTTTCCGCGAAAACGTGGAAAACATGAAACCGCGTTTGGTTTGGTCCTTTTCACGATAAGGCGGAAAACAAAACGGGCTTGGAAAATGGAAAACAAAAAAAATGTCAAAAAGTCATTTTCGGTTGTTGGAAAAGGCGATGACAAATGTTGTAAATAATTCAAACTCCAAATAGTGCCCACTTTCACGAGCGCCTGGTGGCCTCCTCGCAGAAATGCCTCGACGACCACCACCACCACCTCCCCACCTTCAACCTGATCTCGGGAGAATAAGCTTGCTCACCACCTATCCTTGTTATCGGTATATTTCATTTTTTTTTTTTTTGGCATGTCCGTGTTGAGATTAGATCCTACCTTGATCTGCTAACCAAGTTTGGGATTTCAGGACCAGATCGAGGTCATGATTGGTTTTGATTCACTGAGCTTTGTTTTGTTTCTGTTGACCTTTTCATTTGTGGTTTTGAATTGAGTTTGTGGGGATACGTTTGTGTGATTGTGTTTGTCTCGATTGGTTGTTGTTGATTTGTCTTTTTCTTTATGATTGGGATTTATTGTTTTATCTAGTGTTTGGCACCATTCATATGAGCTAAATCCTCTTCTCTCACGGTTTGTATGAACTCCTTGGCATAAATATAAATTGTTGTCTTAATTCCATTAGCTGTTGTTTGTATGAATAAGTTTGTAAACTTGTACCCCTTTAACCACCTGACCAAAAGAAGGTGACAAATCTTACCTCTCTCCGTATGACATTGGGTGAAAGGCTGGTGCGAGTTCACAATGTAGAACTTCATAGCTTGTATACTTGCTTCAATTCAACCACCTGACCGACATAATGTGGCAAATCTTACCTCTCTCTACATGAAAATGGGGGAGAGGCCGACGCAAGTGCATAATGTGACGAGTGTAGAGGTCTATGGTCGAAGTAGGAACTAGGGTACTTTAATCCTTTGTGTTATCGATAGAAATATGGTGATATTAGGGATATTAATATGATAACATGGACCATAATTAATACCTAGCATTAAGCCCTCTAGACATATTGACAACAACAACTTAGAGTGAATCAAGGTTGATTATCTTAAGAATGTCAAGAAGCCAAACAAACCCTAGTTATCTTTCTTGATTCTCCCAGAAAATTACTCATCTATTGTACTATTTTGCTAGATTACGTTTAGTGTAGAAACAACCACTTTATCTTTTGATTGGATGAACCAAGACTTAAGAGTAGCTAGTACTAACTTAGGTCGTCACTACTCCTTGTGGACTCCAACACTCTTCTCATCATACTATTATTTTCAACAACCATGGATAATAGTTCTAGGGAAATCTTTGTAAGGGTCCTTTTTTGACTTGTTTCGCCCTAGTTTGTCTAGTTTCTCATTCTTTTTTGCTCTGGGTACCTATTTTACACCTTAATCATATAACAAACCAAGAGAAGCACAAAAATAGAGGAATTGGCGTAAAATATCGAGATAATTGTGTGCAAACATGATGAAAATATATATACAATTGTGCACTTATCACACCACCACACTTGAACTTTTGCTTGGCCTCAAGCAAAGGAAAACATAAAAAATAGATAAGTGCGAGAATCTAGATCTCAAAATGGTTGGGAGTCCTTCCAGTGCTTGGGGAAAGATAGTGTTTAGTACTTGAAGGTTTTTATGAAAAGTAGGTCTTACCTTACACTTAGACTCCCCACATGTGTGTGTAACCCTTCCTATGATGCCACTTACTAACTCAATTTCGATCCAGCTAATTTGGACCTTATTCACTAAACTGTTTTTCTTTACTCTTTTTGATGGGAGTAGTAGCTTCATACATCTAATGAGGTAGCCTTTTCCCTCGGTAGGTCATCAAGTGAACATTTGTGATGCCCAAGATCCGACTACTCAAGAGCGGCTTTCACGCTTCAAAGGTGATAGCTCTTTCTACCATCTTTTCTATTCTGGTAGGACATCCCTAATGGATCCGACTTTCGAGCGGGTAGGGCATCCTTGACGGATCCGACTTTTCAGTTATTCTAGTAATTTTTCCTTTTTCTCCTTTTTCTTTTTTCTTTTTCTTTTTTTCTTTTTCTTCAAAATAATCAGACTATATCAACACTTCTCTAATGGTTAAACTAATTGGAATCCAAACCTAAGCACGTAAGTGATAACAAAGTCAGGGTTTTGTACTCAAGATTTTTGTAAGGTGTCAAGTAAATGAAAGATTAAATATATTTTTGAAAACATTTGACACCTAAAGCTAATGCAACCTAGACAATCAAAGAGGACACCCATTAATATGCTCATATATTATCATAAATTAGCACTCATCATAATAGATATAGATTTCCAACAGTTAATCCCTCACCCATACTTAAATTGTGCATTGTCCCCAATGCACGTGCTGTATGCAACTAAAAAGAATATGACATGTGAAAGCAAGGAAGGAGAGATGGACTTTGCTCATTGTGTGTCGTGATGTACCTTGTTCTTGCATTGTGTTTCCTGTTCAAGTATAAATTTCAAAGCTTGACTTACCTGTTTAAGCTCAATGAGGTTCGGAAAGATGGGCCCTCTCTGCTTCCCTGTCGGGAGGGTCAAGTCCTGCCAGTTGTATACTTAAATAAGCGATAAATTCATACTCACAAAGTTTGTTGAGAGTTGTCCTATGCTTGAAGGAGAAGTGGCGTGATTTCTTCTCCTTTTTTCTGAATTTCCACCACCACGCTCTTTTTTTCTGCTCAAGGCATTGACTTTGCTTGTTTCTCCGCTTTTGCTTCCTTGTCGAAGTTGTCCTTGGGTGGCGCGTCTTTGAACAAGTCTTCCAGTTGGTTCTTTAGAAGTTTATCCTGCATGAATTCAAAAGCACAGTTATCAAGATGTTTAATGAAATAATAAGTGTCATCGGGCTCCATGGGGCGTCTCATGGCGTCCTTGAGTTTGAAGGCCACTACTTCTTCTCCAACCATTATTTTCATTGGTCATCTTTGATATCAAATAGTGCTTGTGCGGTCTTCAGGAAAGGCCTTCCAAGAATGAATGACACTTCCACCATGACGTCCAAGTTCAAAATATAGAAATCCATGGGGAAGATAAACTTGTCGACCTTTACTAGCACGTCCTCAACTACCCCTCAAGGGTAGCGAATTTATCTATAGTGGAAAAGTAAGAGAAAAATAACATAGTATTGTACATAGAAGTTAGGAAAATAAATAAGGCAGTGTTCCTCTACTTAGGGTAATGAAGTAGCTTGGGATTGGTACGCTAATCGAGTCTTTCTTAAAGTCGAAAAGTTGCTTGTAAGTATGAGCGCATCCATGTAAAGTTGCAATCTCTGAGTAGTTTGGTGTTACGGTATGTAATCGTACGTGCATCCTTCAAAAAGGATTTTCTACACTCTATATTGTCCGGAAAGTCGGATCCAATAGGGATTGGCCTCTAGAAAAAATTGAATTTTTCATTGAACCCTCAATCTTGTCTACCACGTCTCCATAAGTGGGGTTGCTTGTTTTGTCCATAGAGTCCCAAGGATCCTCTAGAGTCCTTTGAGGGTGTGCTTGTCGTTTTAAGTCTCCAGAACATGGTAGGTGGAGTAAAATTTGTTCATCTAGAATTTTGGGTGAATTGTATCACATAATTGATTTAAGTTGCGGATTGAACTAGGAGAATACACATGTCAAGGGTGAAACCTTGAGTAGAGTTGAACTATAGCTATCCTTTAGCTAGAGGTTAAACACTTATCGATTCTTCTATTTTAATTATTTTGTTTGCTTTAGGACAAGAAAATGCTTAAGTATGGAGATGTTTGATACGTGTTTATTTGATCATAATTTCATTTCATATTCATTCACATTTATGTAACGTTTTCATACCATTTGATGAAAATATAGCACATTGGCCTTTGAATAAGTGTTATTTTTTATAAATAGGGCATGATGGACATGTGCCAGCGGGAGGGAGGCTTTTGAAGGTGAATTTGAGGCCAAACAAAGGATTTCTAGAACATATACTGATCTGGTATGATCTCTCATATGGCTCGTATGTAGCAAGGTAGTAGAGCAGGCGCTTCTTTTGAGTTGCTAGGCGGTGGAGCGAGGTTGCATAGGGTCCGATACACTTGATCCCTATGGGCTCATATAATGAACCGTGTTGAAAAGCAAATTCAATGAAATTCCCTAACTCCTTGATCATACACAAGTGAGTTTCGTGGCATTGTAATCCATGATTTATCCATGCCTAAAATATTCATCATCATAATTTAAGACATCCAAGAAGAAATACTATAATAAAAATAAATTATTGCAGTTAATAAAGATTCAAGGTCATAAGTGCAACTTTTTATTTAAGAAATACTACAATAAAATATATTTGCTAATTAATGAAAAACATATAATCCTTTTTAAGAAAATATAAACATTAGATGGAAATGAAAACCTATATATTTGTTAATGATGAAAACCAAAAGGAATACCATATTTGTGTGGTCACAAGTTAAGACCATATTCTCAAAATAGATTGTTTGCATGCCACTATTAAATGGTCATCATTCAGTAACATATATGGAGGAGTTGGCAGAGATTGCTCATTTAGGTTCAACTTGCATGCATAACTATTTATGGGTTTGATTCAACCATGTTTAACTTAAAGGTAGACCTTAATACTTCTCAGTTCTCAAGATCACAAACTATTTCTTTTTTTGAACATTTCAATCAATGCTATAATAATTATTAATAATAATATTTTTCAAACTAATTTTCATTTTTGTGTTTTTACTGCCTTAATTATGGCAAGCAGAACAAAAGGATTATACTGCCTCAAGATTGGGTAAGACTCATTCACTTTATAGATTTCTCTTCCCCAAAAGTTTTAACTATTTCAGCATGTTAAAAATCATATTATGTTCTTGCGGATGAACATGGCCTTAAATTCTATAGATCAACAATGGATATAGGTAGCAACTTGATCTCTGTTCTGCATAGGAAAGCACATTTCGAAAAAAGTAAATGCATTTTTATCTGTACAGATCACAAATCAACTATCTAGGCAGTTATGTTCTTCCCTAACTTATTCTCCATTGTGACGGCCAAGCAAATGAAAAATCTCAAATCTGAAGCACACAAGGACAAACCAAAGATGAACACATCTATTTTTTTTTTTTTCAAAACATAGTCAAAATTAAATAAGTTAGGTAAGATGGTCAACAGAAGCAAAAGAAACTATGGTTCAAATGTAAGAATTTAAGAGAGAGATCTAGCTCAGGCTATTCCATGGAAACATAATATTTACTAAATTAGGGAAGTACCAACAAGCATACCTGTAAAACAGACTTCAAGAACAAGAAGTTTAGAAACAAGAACTACAGTTCTACTCTTTGCATTTTTCATGATGGGAAATTTAGAAACAAGAAGTTCACTTTGTTTCATCAATACATGATACTTATTTAAAAATAAATAAATATAAAATTGTTTTTGAAACAGATGGTTGAATGAATGGAGCAAGAAAATACTACCAAATTCCAACAAATCCAAGAAGAAATACTACAATAAAAAAAAAATATTGCAATTAATAAAGGAACAAGGACATGAGTGCAACTTTCTTACCTTAATTAAAGGCTTCCAAAGCAATGACAATGGGATGCACCGTAAACACTATCTCCTCTTATCACTAAAAAGGATGGCCAACTTTGTAGGAGTCAAATGAAAGGCCTTTAAAATTAGTTAATTGCACTTGTTTAATCTCAACAAGACGAAAAACATACATAACAAATCCATGGTCTTCATACAATACACAATATAGGGATCGTTTGGCTATTCACGAAGAATCAATCAGGACATAGAACGTTAAATTCAAAAAACAAGCATAATTTACATAAATTCAAAAAAAAAGACCGGGAAAAAGACTGACAGAAAGCACATAACTAAATGAGGTCCACTGAAATAAAATGCTTAAAAAACTAAATAAGCATACTTCACAAAAGAAAAGTAGTACAAATGGTAACTTAAGAATTGTCTGCTGTCTCGGAAGAATTATCAAAATAAAATACAGGAATATATTACAACTTACTTGGAAATAGATCAAACTATACTCAAAACATGATTTTTTTTATTATTATTTGGATTACAATGGCATATGTGTGATGTCATTAAGCAAATAAAAGATAAATAGGCAATTAGAGATGGTAACTCACATCAAGTAGAGTAACAAACCGATAAGCAGTCGTTCAGTTATGCACAACGAATTTGGGCACCCATTCCAAGGCTGGTGCTCTGCAAGACAAAGAACAAACATGAATATAAGGAAGTAAAACTAAGAATGACTAAATTTCCAAGGGTGGTTTATAGGTTGAAACAGTTTCTTATAAGTTAAAACCAGCAATTCAACTGACCTAGTCACTTATTTATTATTAGAAAATAAGTATTGCTTTCTCACTAAACATGAAGTTAAAAGGCAACAAATATTATTATTTTATTGTGTTTGGATTGATACTAAACATAAAAAAGAAAAACCAATCCACCATATCTAGAAAATTCACTTAGATTTGTTTGATCAAGATAAGCAGTATACTAGGCATCTCCATCTGCTTTAAGCCTTCACTCTGATCAAGCTAATTATACATTCCATATAAATAATAAATGTTAAAGCATAGTATTGAAATAGCATTTGTTGGGCAGAGTGCAACCAGCTCTTGAATCCACGGGTTGATCTTCAATACTTTCAAAGAGGTAGTAAATAGACGGTTCATTCATCTGCATCTAAAGACCATCTTTACACGATTTTGAGTACCCATAGGAGGCCCTGATGCGTGCTGTTTGATAATGATGCGAACTGAGCGGGAGAAGATAAGGAAAACAGAGGGAAAGAAAGGAGGAATTAAGGGCATCAGAGGAAGAAGATAGAGGGAAAGAAAGGTTGAAGATAAGAGAGATTGGATAACTTCTTGCTTGCCATTCTTATTTTATCTTTCTTACCTTTTCTTAATAATGAGAAACAATTTGAGAGAGTTGAGTCGATCCCTCGAACTACTGGTCCTAGAACCAGAAATAAATAGGCATACCCCTTCAATTGACTCAAAACTCTCAAGCTCAAATTGATGTTTTGTTAAGAAAAAAATGGAGAAGGAAAATCCTTCTTGTATTGAAAGATTTCGTTCATCCCTACTACTTATAAGTATCTTAATTTATTTTCATTCTATCTTCCCGGAGTTCATTCTCCGGGGAATTTTGTTTCAATCATTCCTGTATATTACTTTATAATCTTTTTTATTTGAGAGATCTTATTCGAAATCATGTAAAGGCAATTTTTATTCTCTTTGTAATATATAGAGGATTGTCTAACAACCTCTGAAAAGTTGTAACAACTCTCTTGCGCAATAAGACAAACACCTTGCGTGCGCTACAAGCCAAACACCATGAAAGATGCCCTCCTAATAACAGCCTAGCAGTGATTACAATTAAGCAATAACTACTTAATACTACTAATCAATCATTTAATAACTTAAGAGACCAGGCCTGCATCAGGCCCACAACATAAAGGGTTTAGAGTAATTGTTCTTAAAAAACATAGTTTTCCAAAACGAAATATGTGAAATGTTAATACTAATGAACAGCAGTAGTGTCATTAGCCACTGTCACAGATCAAGCGGAAAAACATCCATCACAACTCCTCGAACAAAGATCATGATCAAAAGAAGCCACGGGAGAAAGCCCAGAAAAACATCCATCACAACTCATCCGACAAATATCGTTTCCCCTTCAACTTTTCTTCAATCCAAACAAAATCAGAAGAAAAGTAGCATAAATAAGAAAAGAACGAAAAAGAACCACAGATCTCGTCAAGGATCGATCAAAAACTCACCGGATTTGAAGTCGTAAGAGATCCCTCCTTCGTGGAAACCTAGGTTTCAGAAGCAAAAATGAGTTATATTTCGAGAACTCGCACGAGCTCGTATAACTCCCAATCGCTCACTGACAACCGCAAGTGCATTTATAGGCCGGCCGGGCAAATCCGATCGGTGGGGTGTTTCCGACGGCTCCGACGACGCTTGTTCTCGGGAGATCGAGAGATTGACAAAAGGTTTAGGGTTTGGGATTTTCAGCAAGAAAGAGAGAGAGAGCGCGAAGGGGAAAAAGCTTAAGCGCCAAAAATGCAGCGGTTTTTACAAAAATCGCCGCGAATATTATTCATATAGCGGCGGTTGTTTTGAAACAAGATTACCGACTAACAAGTATTATTATTATTATTATTATTATTATTATTATTATTATTATTATTTGGCAAAAGGTAAAAAAACCCTCGTAGTTTGACCAAAATTTCACATAAACCGTTATGGTGATCACTTAACTTGTAAAACCATCCTATGGTGCTCGAAAAGGTGCAAATAGGCTCTTTATGAGGCAGTTAATTTGTCATCCATTTCTAAGGACCTATTTTAAGGTGTTTTTGAGCCAGGTGACAAGATTTTTTTCCACATGGCATGCCAAGACATCATGCTAACTTGTGACAATTTGTGCCATGTCAAGACAATTATTACAGGACAAATTTTTGCCACGTGGCATTAAAAAAATCAGGATTTTTATTTACCTTGATTTTTTTAAAAAAAGTACAAAAAATCCTGAATTTTTTTATTTTTTATTTTGCCACGTGGCATGCCACATCAACAAAAAAACTTGTCCCAGACATGCCACATGGCATTTTTTAAAAATTTCAAGATTTTTATAATTTTGATTTTTGCATACCTTGAAATTAAAAAAAAAATCTGCTAAATGGCATTTTTTTATTTTTTTTAAAAAAATGCCACATGGCATGCCACATCTGCAAAAAAACTTGTCCCAGGCATGCCACATGAGATTTTTTTTAAAGGATTATTTGTTTTTGATTTTTGCATACCTTGAAATTAAAAAAAAAAATCTGCTAAATGGCATTTTTTTATTTTTTTAAAAAAAATGCCACATGGCATGCCACATCTGCAAAAAAAACTTGTCCCAGGCATGCCACATGAGATTTTTTTTAAAGGATTATTTGTTTTTGATTTTTGCATACCTTGAAATTAAAAAAAAATGCCACGTGGTATGCCACATTAGCAAAAAAACTTGTCCCAGCCATACCCCTTAGCATTTTAATTTTTTTAATATGTTATTTATTAAATGGAGATGTATATCCTATGGTAGTCATTGGCTCAAAAAAACACCATGTTATGCTCGAAAAGGGTGCAAATAGACCCTTACCAATGGATGACAAGCTAACAACGACACTCATAAGGGCCTATTTGCACCTTTTTCGAAAGCACCATAAGGTGGTTTTGAGCTAGTGATCACCATAAGGGCTTATGTAAGATTTTTGGTCAAAATATAGGGTGTTTTTTACCTTTTGCCTTATTATTATTATTATTATTATTGGTCAAATACCCTATTTAGTCAACACCGCTAAGTGTACCACATGCCCTTCTGGGGAGAACTAGGACTTCCATCCACTTACATGTACTTCTAGACTTTTGAACACTTTCATCTACAAAACCTAGACGCACCTAAAGCTAAAAAGTCCACTAAGGCAAAAGGTACAAAAAACACCACGTGATTTTTGACCAAAATCTCACATAAGCCCTTATGGTGATCCATTGCTTCAAAAACCAACTTATGGTTAACGAAAAGTGCAAATAGGCCCTTATGAGTATAGATGCGTTAGCTTGTCATCCATTGGTAAGAGGTCTATTGCACCCTTTTCGAGCATAACATGGTGTTTTTGAGCCAATGACTACCATGGGATATACATCTTCATTTAATAAATAACATATTAAAAAATTAAAAATGCCATGTGGCATGGCGGGACAAGTTTTTGCTGATGTGGCATTCCATTTGGCATTTTTTAAATTTCAAGGTACCCAAAATCAACAAAAAATAAATCCTTTAAAAAATGTCATGTAGCATGCACGGGACAAGTTTTTCTGGATGTGGCATACCATAGGGTGGTTTTTGAGCGGTGATCACCACAAGGGCTTATGTGAGATTTTGGTCAAACTACGAGAGTTTTTGTACCTTTTGCCAATAATATAGTTAATTATTTGGTGGATGCCCATGAGGGTAAATTCTAATATGCCTTGGGTTTAATATTAGCCCAAGGCAAGTTGCTTTTGGATGAACACGCATGCAAAGTTAGTGCAATGGGTAGGGTTTTGGTTATTTAATAAATGTGTAAGGCAAAGCGGTATATAAGGCATCATAGAGGGCACCCGCAATGGTTTGTCCGACACTCTCTTTTTACATCCTAACCTCCTATAATTTCTGGAAAAAATCAGGAAACCCCTCATTTTTTCACCTATGTACCGGTAAAATCCCTATATACCTATGGAAAAATATATAGAGTTTTTACATGTTACCCCTTGAAAAATAGCCAATTCACTTGTTGCCCCTTTATTTTTCAATAATACCCTATAACTCCCTCCTTTATTTTAATTTTACTTGTCACATCTTGAGTTAGTTCTTCCAATAAAAAGTTTTGACTAGGTTATAAAAACCATTTGAAAAACAAAGTAAAAGACAAAAATAACTTATTTTTTCATAATTGATATTTACCCATGACTAATAAACAATTAAGAAATTCTAAAAAGGGTTGCAAGTAAATTATGATTTTATTAAATGAGCTACAAATAAATTTATGTTAATTTTTTTTTACATAATTGATATTTACCCATGACTAATAAACAATTAAGAAATTTTGAAAAGGTTTATAAGTAAATTATGATTTCATTAAGGGCGCTATAAGTAAATTTATGTTAAATTTATCCGAATGTTTGATATACATTCAAATTATCTTGAGATGATGATGTTGATGATCCCGAGAAAAATTTAATGGTTTCAATGATTAGGTAAGCTTTGTATATCATTCGAAGTTTATAAACAATATGATTAATCTATATTTTTTATTTAAATTTTAATAACATGTATTAAAAAAATTATTTATAAAATATTTAAATAAAATAAAATAATTAGATTTTCATTAAAAAAATATAAAATACATCAAAAATTAAAATTGAGCACATAATAAAACTTTTGAGTTGCTAAATTACTCAAAATATGAGAAAAATCATTGAAAATAATATTATACATCAAAAAGAGTAAAATTGTCATTTATATCCATCTCTCTCTCTACATATATATATTATAACCTTATGTTTTACCTTTAGCAGATCAAAACATGAAACTTAATCTATATAAGTGATAAATAAAATAAAAATAATATAAAAAAGAGTCAAAGGGTAATGTGATTTGGCTATTTTTAGCGGTGATAAATAAAAAACTCTATAGTTATATAGTTGTCATGAATATAGTGAGAAAGCTAGAGAAAGAACATCCACATTCCTCCTCTCATACACCTTGTTCAATTGTTCTTTGTCTGTCCATGGCTTCTTTTCTTCCCTGGTGAGTCCTAAGGTACAACTCTATGCAAGCATCTAGCATATCATTGTAAATCTAGAAAAACTTGAGAAATCAATCAGCCTGCCTAGGTCTAGCAAGCCAAAGAGAGCTGAGAGCACGGAGACGATGAAAATACTCCGCAATGGCGAGGAAGCCCCGAGCAGCTTGCCGGCTTGTCAAGATCTGGTGCAGCCTGTGCAGTGTTTGTTGCCTCAAACCATCCTGCCTTTAAACATGAACAATCTTTACATCAACATATATATATATACCAAGTCGATATGTCTTAATTTCATGAAGAAAAATGGAGAAGAAGTAGGTTGAAAGTAAAGTAAAAATTAGGTGAACAACTAAGACTATAGTTTAACATCATGGAGGTGTTGACAATATGCATACTTACTTGTCTAACAAAAGTCTCAAAGGAGGAGAGCTTGTTCATTGCAATGGCCATTTGATCCATGTAATCAGCCATGTTTGACGGGAAGCTCAATGCTTCAGAGAGAATGGTGTTAGATAGAGATTGCTGAAGGGATTCAAGTCCTTGGCTCAGAGATTCTTCATTCTCTTGTGCTGATTGTTGTAGGTTGTATATTTGAAGTAATTGTTGCTCTGTCAGTGGCTCCAAACTGCTCAAAATGATCTACAAAAGTTCAACAAAAATCACAAGAACATATTCATTAGACATAATACTAATAATAATCATGTATATATAGTTCCCTCTTGTTCAGTTAATGTATTGGTATGTGATCAACTAATCAGCTTCATATAATTATATCATAATGAGGTTTAACTATATATATATTTTATCAATATTATTTCAAATAGAAACCAACACCTAACTTTGAGAACATGCATCTCAACCATTGCAGGAAAACCTTCTACATCATCCATCTACTCCATTACTTTATGAAGGAAGGATAATGGGAAAAGTCCACAACCATGAACTAAAATCCTAAGTGTAAGGCATAACCTTTCCATCAATGGTGTGACCTTCCAACCTGCCCATTTTGTTCTATAAGTGAGATTGATTAACATTTCATGCTCATACACTATACTTTTTCCATGATCACTACTTTTCAAAGCAATATAATTCATTGATTTAGGGCTAGGGTTTGATGATAACCTTGATGATTTTAAAGTTTGCCGGAAACCACCACCCAACCACGCATGAAGTAGCCAGCTTCGCTGCAGGGGCCATCCACACTCCGGGAGACCAGGTGAAAACATTCCGGTCTTGATGGCAATGTTCTTGAGGTTCATCATCTCATCATGGTGAGATAGGCAGTTTCCAAACATACACCGTGTCAGCTCACTCTCCGGCAGGGTGCTCCTCCACTGCGGCTCTCAGCTCGCACATTCTCGGTGATATGCTCACTCACTGCCACCGAGCATAGTCTCCATATCAAACACATCACCCGCATCTGTACATATATATAGAACCAAGTTCAACCTGTGCGACTTTCAATGATGAGAGAGATAAAAGAGCTTAATTAGATTCGTTGATCAATGTTTTTACCTGAGCTAAGAGCTCCAATATTGCCCCCTTGGTCACCTATGATGCCAATTACTGCCAGCGTAAAAACCAAAACCCTAAGCTTAGTAAAAGATTTAAGAACACTAGGAAAAGATCAACAAAAGGATATTTATTAAATCTTGTAAAATATTGTTTGGTCTATTCGCCTGGTGCTCTTGCCTCTTTGAAGTTCTTGCTCTAATTTGTGCCTGGCAGCTTTAATCCTACTGCACTCCAGTTGTTGAACATACCGCCTGTTGTGGTGGATCAAAGAATCCACTTGCAATGAACTCATGGTACCTGAGTACTAGAAAAAGAGAGATGCTAAAACTACTTTTACTGACCTTCTTTCTGAGTCTGCTTTTTCCTAGTTGCTTCTCTATTTTTGAGCAAGCCTTCTCAATGTCTGCATATAATCTTTACAAATCAAGAAAAACACTCAAAAATAAAAAAGAGAAAAGAATTGTGTAGATGAATTGAAACTCACCTTTGGATCTGGTGTTTTTGGCCTTCATGTTCTGAATTTGATGCTTATTACTCTTCTTCTGGCCATAAAAAAAAGGAACCAAATTAATTAATCCTCATATATATATATATATATATATATAGGCGTTATATGTATATAGAAGTACTCTGATGATCATTCGTATGTTAGTTGTCATCAGATATTAATGGTGTCTTGTAGTTTCACCTTCACTACTGGCTTACGACATCTTTGTTGTACTCTTGATGAAGCTTTGGAGGATCACTACTTCTTGGAGTAGTACTCTTTCATACTTCCTATGAATTAACTATCAACAAGTATATATAAATAAAAAGATTAATTAATCCTCAGAGAGATTCAAATTAAGTAGTTGGAGAATGATATTTCTCCCCACATAACTTTCATAGATGGTTCTTCTACCATGCATTGCCGCTCAGAAGGAAATACATGTTGAGAGTCTCTGGCATTAACTCTCCTGATATATATATATATATAGCACCGGTAACGCATTAATTAACTCAAACACAGTATCATGGAATTGCAGTAATAATTAATTAAAAACAATAAAAATTCAAAACAAGATGATCGAATTGCAGGTAAGAGATTAATTAACCTCTTTGTTCTTGAGCATCAAATTATAGAAATAGAGCTTGATCCAACTCCCCAAGTCATATGCAAATTCACCGCATTATTAGCCTCTTTACTCCCTGCTATTATCGCAAGAATCAGATCAATCTCAATACTCAATGAAAAGTATATCCTAATCTCTGCTTTTTCAACTTATAAAAGCAACCAATTTCTCGGAAATCAAAACTCTTTCCATTCATGTGAAATGAATTACCAGAAGAAAAATTAAAACAAACAAACAAACAGATCATGAAGTGCATCTAGAAAAGCAAGAAAATGCTATTCATATTTCACAAACTTTAAATTGTGGGTGTTTTATCTATCCTATCTTTTACTCCATCCTCCTATTACATCATATCAAAATGAATTGACTGCAAACATATATACTACTAAGACATTGAATATGCAGTATTTCTCTAATAGCTAGCTATCTAGTCCACACAATATCAAATCAACTGCGAGCTCTTATATATCTCAAACAACTAATATATATATGCAACAATATATAACTCTTGGATGGATTGCAGGATTACATGAAGCTGTTTGCTTGAAATTGAGAGATGAAGAAGGTTGAGCCATCCCAAAAGAAATCTGCTGCTCTTCTACTTTGCTTCTTTGCCATTGAACTCTCATCAGCTAGAGCTTCTATGAGTCTCGTAGACTGGTCTTCAAAACACTGCAGCAAAGGGGGAGGGGAGGTCATTAATGGTGAAACAAACTTTTGTTTGTTCTCATTGGAGAAAAAAACTGCGAACAACAGATTAAAATAAATGAGCTGATTAATTACATAAATATTGAGGCTTTTGTAGGAAACTGTTGTTAAGTATGCTTCTCAGAGATTTCTTTGTCGCAATGTGGGGAGTTTGGTTGGGGATGGTAAAAGTCACCGCCCTAAACTAATGGCTCGGATGAGGACAAAGAGCTGCACCGTAGACCAAATGGAAAGGTACCTGGCGTGGAGAAGTTGGATACGACTTAAGATGGTGACTGAACCTCTGCTGTTTTACTTGTCAAATGACTCTATTGTCCTCTGGGACAGCACAAATATATATAGTGTTCAAAGGTTTATTTTATTTTATTTTTTTTGTAAATAAATAAAAATGAGTCTCCATTTCTAGTTATTTGTAAAACTTTTTTTCTCAATAAAAAGTATAATTTGAGCTTATTTTGAACCATTTATTTTTTATTGTAAAAATATCCTCTATTAAGTTATTTAATGGTTGTTGAATTGTATACATCAAGTTAAAAGTGTATTGCGATTATTTTTTTTTTTCTTGATCTTCATTGTCATTCAAGTAGATTGTGGATGTTATTAGATCCCCTGAATCCCTTCAATGTCGTGCGTAAATCTTCGTACTTCAAATCACCACTTGAGCATCAATAGAGAACATTACAGTAATAGACCTAGGTTACTACCATTCATTCCCTTGTGGTAATGGTGGAAATCAATACATACATCGCCCCTGTGGAGCTACACATGTAAGGAAGCATAAGTGACTACGTGATAGACTTAAACTTCTCTTTGTATGGTATACTCCATATTAATTAACTCTACTTCTGATTCAACATGCTTCTTTCCTTCTGCTACGCTCCCTTTTGTCTATTGATTTGAACATCTGAATCTACCTTGAGCATATGAGTACCTCGCATGTACTTCAATTCCTCTTCTTGTCTCTCTACAAATCTTAGTTCCCTTTACAAGAAGCGATTTCTTAAGCTCTTTGCTTCCGGAGAATACTACTCATCCAAGAAAAAGAAAGACGCCCACATATGTTGAATTTTTCCCAAATTATTTTGTTCAACCAAAGCTATCTCTATTGGCTAATTATGATCCTGCTCTAGATTCCGAAGAGATAGATCTCCAATAGAAAATAAAATGATGAATTTTGTAATCTTAGAGTCACTCCATTGCTTCCTTTGGTTTCATCTTGCCAATATAGAATTATGATTAATAAGTTTCCTTTATTTTTAAATCTTTTTGAGATTGAGTAAATAATTATATACTAATTTTTATAAATATAATATATTAATATACACAGAATCATATATATAGTTAAAAGGTTAGTTTAGTCATTTGGCAAATTTGGCCTCAACAACAGAAGTTGACGCGCACGTGTGTAATTTGTGACACGTGCCCGTACATCTAGACCTAAATCCTCCCTCCTCCCTGAATAAAGAAATTTATCTGCTAAAATCCTCTCTGTATTTCTTCCAGGTAACTTATAATCATAGTTATCTCCTTACAAAACTTGTACATTTTATAATTCATATCTCTAATTAAATTTCCCATTTGTTATAGTTTTTGGCTATTTTTTCTCATACTTTCCTTTCTTCTTCTATTTTTCCTTTTTTTCTTTAGTAAAATGCAGTACTTCTATTTACTGGCTGGTTTGATTTATTCATTAATGTTCATGACTTAAATTAAAAACACCACTCAAACTTCTAAAACAAAATGAAGGTGATATGTCAAACCTTCTTATGCTTAGTCAACAATATATATTATAAATTTTGTTAATTCTCATTCATAGTCCAAAATATACTAAAAAGAGAAATCTTTTTAGTCTTGTTCACTAAGTATATCATCATATTTATTTATTTATTATTTATAATTTCACAATTAGTGGTGTTTATTATGTATACCCCTGATAAAACAGGGTTTTTCTCGCAAATTTTCTGCCTTATATTGGCCAATTAAAGGCATAAAATATTAGTGTTATATATTTAAAAAATAAAAAAATATATGTTATTCAAAAAGTATCCTACTCTTCAGTCATATACTTATCTCTTTCTTTACATCAAATTGTTAGCCTTATGTTGTAAAAATATACAAATTGTTGACTGGTGCAATATTTTAAAGATGTGGAATCAGAGTTTTTTTTTGGTCCTTACCACTGTTCCACATATATTATTAATAGTTTATATTGTTGGTCCATAATTGATAGGTTAAGGAGTAGAGGTAAATGGATTCAATATTTTCTTTCTTTTTTGACAAAGGTGACAAGTGTCCTCTAACGCAACTGTGCCCACACCTTGTAAGAGAAGAGATTCGATTCCGGAACCTATCCATGAAAATTGAGGCCCACCTCTTAATAAAGTTAAATCGGATACTAATAAACCATCATCAAGTTGGTATGGATTCAATATTTTCGTGATATCCGGAATAGTCAATTTTGCAGTTCATGTTTATAAAAATATACATAAATAAAAAGGCCATTTCTTAAATACTGATGACCAAGTAGAATGGTGAGAACTTCTTATATTCAATCAGCCATATGCAACTTAATATATATATATATATATATATATATATATATAATAATAATAATAATAATAATAATAAATCAAAGAAGCAGAAACATGAGGGAAATGAATTGAAGTGGCCAAAGATTGATTATTAATGGGGAAAGAGGTCTGAAAATTTAATCAAAATTTCATCTTTCTTCTAAAAAATTCTCTTGTCATTGTTAAGGGAGTAGGATTATTGTCTTAGACCAATTTTTTTTTAAAGTTATTGTTGCTTGTTCCAAAAAAAAAATTAAAATTAAAAATTAAAAATAATAATAATGCAAGTCTTCCAAGGACAATTGGATTAGGTAAAGCTGGACACATCCATTAAACAAACTTAGTTATGGTAGACTAAGGTACGTTGCCATTTAAATAGATTAGAGTGCCTCTTTCTCACCCACTTCTCTTTTAAGTAATCTACAAATTCAAGAATTAGGTTCAGCATTCTAATTATTATTATTATTATTATTATTATTATTAATGTCATCTTTGTTGTGTTCGGATACATTTACAGATATAACCTATGTATTTTTTCAATCAAGTTGATAATATAGGGTATTTTGGTAAATTAATGGAACAAAAATTTCAAAGAAACCAAAAGTTATCAATGGATGTCCATATGGGTATCAAGTAAAATAACTAAGAATAAACATGATAATGATACTAAGGGCCTGTTTAGTTAGCTACATTTCTATGGAATTTTATATTAAACAGTGAAAAAAAAATATAATGGGGTGTTTGATAAAATTTTTATGGGTATAAAATTTCTATGGAATCATTGGATTCCATAGAAATTTTTTTATTTTGGTGGGATAAAAAAAACATTATGAAACTCTCTCCCAATCTCTTAGCAACCGACATCTGTGGCTCCGCTTTGATCTCTGTCAACAACCTTGTGTCTCTAGCTTCTTCGATCTCTCTCACAACAACCCATTGTAGAATTTGAATAAGTCATATTATACCATGCTTAATCATATAAATAAACAACCAAAATTTCAATCACATAAATCATTACTCTTCAATGAAAACTATCAAAGACAAAACATGATCAAACCCTAGAAAACAAAACCATACTCCATGTTGAATTCAGTGATAAAAGAAAGGATTAGAAGAAGCATATTTTGATTTATTTGGTGAGTTAGAGGAGGTTTGATCTTCTACTTGAATGCAATCTCTCTGAAGTCTGTTCTCTCTAGATATCAAGAGAATGCTTACAAAATTGGGGA